>CAAAJI010000167.1:60729-74350 GCA_900642245.1 Fragilaria radians
ATGCATCTTTCGACATAGAACATGCATAATGATCAAAAATTTTGGAGGAATACCAGAAGAAAGAAATCTATCTAAAGTGTTGATGAATCAAATGCACATAGTTTTCAAAAGCAAGCGCGATAGTACATTCGTATTTTTGGTGATGAAATTTCTTGCAAACCATGAATGAATTTACTCGTCGTCGTTACGGGACCGTTCAGTCGTTTCAAAATAAACTTCAAGAATCTTGTATCTTTAACCTTCAAGAAACAATCCTACGGCGTTCACACGTCTCAATTTCATACAAACCTTCATTCATGTTCTAATTCGTATTTTCAACTCGACTTACGGAGGACGCCTTCCCTACCAACTAAACATTCCTCGAATTTCGATCCAATATCCAAGTAGACGTCGCATCAATCTTCTTATCATATTGATCTCGCCTAGAATAAGCCTTTTTTACGAATTATAAAACGTAAGCTCCAGCGTCATGACGGGATGAGACTGCTTCAAATCCTTATCTATGATTTGTCCTTTCGTTTCTGCATGTGATCCGCATTGTCACGAAAGCCTCGGAACATCATAAATCTAGGATAAAGTTAACTATGATTACTAATCATGGGAAGAGAATGCTTGATTCATGGACCGACGATTGTTTTTGACAACAACATAATAGATATGTATTGAAAATGACTTTGCTTATTTTTTAAAATCCAACTACACTTTTAACGAACTTCCGGATACTTCCTCATGACAAGTAAATCCACTTATGAGACGCACTTGACGAAACACTTTAAGCCAACAAACGCTCAAAATAGACTCAGGATTGACCAATACTACAGATTCAAAGAATTCCAACATGCCGAAGTAAATTGCCGATCTTTATGTCGATGCTATCATAGTATTCGGCGATTCAAGTGTCCATTTGAGTACTTCTGTTTCTCGCAATACTTGACTTGTTTTCTTTCGAGCTTCGATTGTCGTCATTTCACGCCATCGACGGTCATTCGTAGTTCCATCTTGAATGAAAAAACTGGTCATACTCAATAAAACCTCGCTAGTGAGCTTTCTTGTCTCGTTTTCTGACCAATTGAGCGATATATTGTTTTCATTTTTTATACGAGGTGGCGAAAACGTTTATTTCCAACCTGAGGATTTGATTTTCCACCTCTTCCGGAAAGAATGTCAGCATCCGTAATTTCATCGTCATTTACGAAAGTATCACCATTCATTTTCCCCGATGAGGATAGAATTGCACGTATCAAGGCTAGTATCGTAAATCAAAGCATGGGAAAAAACAAGGTCTTCCTTTTCTTTACGGTCAAAGGTCTTTCATATATCCATAGCTTCGAGGTATATGTACTCCAGATTGACATCAGCAAGACTTCTTTTAACATGTTTATAATTGCATCAATTGTATAACATCACAGCAGATAAAACGCATAGATCTATAGGAATTATCAAGTATAGGGAAAGGAGAGGACTGGCATAAGTGGGCAAAAAGGTTTTTAGGTTCAGGGTTAATTGACTCACCCAAAAAACAGCCTCATAAAATAGATGTGGAATAATCTAGATAGAATTAGAAACTAGAAAAACTCACAGTTAAATTTCGAAAAAGAATAGATTTTGATTGCTCGAAACTAACTTAGCTGAGTGTTCTGTAAACAGATGGAAAATTGTTGTCACACTGTATTTCATGGACATAATCAATGAGATTACTAAGGGAAAGAACCATAATGTAATTGACATTTGTTGACAGATAGTGAGGATATAAAAATGCACCCAAGGTATATGTTCAAAAATGTACCGGAAAACGTTATTTGCGTACAAGAAAGTTATAAAATTGTCATAAAAACAGTGGAATTTTCTCGTAGAAAACCGTAACCAGATGAAAGTTTACGTCCGAACTGGAAAATAATCCACACAAAATCGGCCTTTTCCTAAAAAAATTCAGAAGCCATGACAAGAGAATACAATTGTAAATCAATTACCTTTCATTTCAAGATATAAAGTGGGTGTGAATCATCTCTATAAGGTATGTTGATTCAGATGACGTTGCTGTTGATTTTACAACAATATTTGAAATAAAAGGAATTTCCTACGAAGCATCCTAGCAGGTTTTCTGCGCTTTTGATTACTGACAAATTTCCGGCACAACGGCTCTCTCAAACAATGAAATGACAAACAAACTAATTCAAATCGCGTGCAACAATAGAAAAATTTGAATTAGCTAAACATTTTACTTATGGCAGGTGTGTCATGCCTAATAAAAGAGAAAAGAAATACACAATAGATGGAGCATACTAAGACTCCTATGTAATAGCTGGATTCATTTCTTCGGAAATAATTATATTGAAGTGAGACATGCTGCTTATTTGGCTGGGCATTTGTTGTTTGTATCCAAGAAGCTTTCATTGGAATCACATCCTTCCATGAGTAAAACCGTAGGTTGATTATATATCCAATTGGATTTGTCATGTCTGAAATTGTCAAGGCTCTAATGATTATTCTGCATTGAATTATTAGGCTGAGTGCTTCTAGGGGTATGTTTTGTTCCTGTGCAATGTCCATTTGTATAGTGATCATTTTCTCAAAATATTGCTGGTCGTGCTGATTTAATGTTGATAGAAATCTGAAATTTTCTGGCAAAGCTTTATCTTGCAGTAAGCCATACCGAAATAGTTTATTCAACTTTAATCTGATTGTTTTTCAAGCTAATGGACTTTTTCTGTCCATACTTCATATCACCACCATAGTTGAGGTATTCAAAAGAGTGGTCCTGCCTTACTTTGAGATTTGTTCAGTTTGAGGATTTGAAGTATATTGGTTGCCCCTTGATGAGAACAAATGTCAAGCATTTGTAATTCTCCCAAGTTGTGTTGCCTAATGCAATGCCTTTTGGAAATGACCAATGGACCCCTAACCCGATTCATATACAGATATTAAATTAATGTATTTCTTTTTAGTCTATACTTTAAGGTGTGACACTGTCATGTGCAGTGCTGTTTTCGTTCTTTTGTTTGGATCAACATGTTGTGTTCCATTTGTCATATCTTTGTAGATCCACATGTAAGGTGAGCCTGTCCCACACATGGTTGATTATTGTTGTTCCCATAATATGCTCTCTTGATACTGTGACTCCTATGTTAACAACTATGTTAAACGATAAATGTTAACAACTATGTTAACAAGATCCTTCATTTGTGCTAATGTCTTTTGAAATATTGTTTGTATGCTCGGTGATTCTCCATATTTTCCGCTGATGGTTATTGCCAGGTTTGGTTTTATTCTATCATAACACGCTTGTGCATCATAACTTATTTGAGCGTAAGTCTTTGTTTGTTGTGTGAATTCTTGCTGTAAGATCTTAAGCAATACCGGTTGATGTGCTGTCTTGTGTTTGCTGCTTCCAAATTATTATGGATGAACTATCTTTTTTTTGCCTGTTTTTTTTTGTTCCATTTGATGTTTTGATGGCGTTATGATCTTCTTTGTATACATGGACAGGACGTTTCTTGTACAATGCATGCAATGGTTTGTTTTATCCTTAAACAGGTGTATTGAGTGCGCTGTTTTCCATCAATGTAATGCAATTCCATATTGTGCTATGTTTTATTGTTGGCTGTCCATCTTTTCTTTTTGACAGCCTTATTCTTCAAGAGACCTTTTTTGTGTGTTATAAAATGAACTTTGTAATAGCCAAGGTGAAAACCTGATGGTATTGTTGATGTGTTTTCTTGCAACTACATTATTATCTTCTTCCATTCCTCATCTTTCATTTCATCGGGTATTTGTTTCAATGTGGAGATGTATATATATTGTGAACCAACTTTAGTGAGATTATCTCTGCCTCTGGATCTGTTGTACTCTCTTGGGTCTTGTGCGAATATGATTCTTTGTTGTTGCAAAATGCTAGCAAAAAATAGTTTGCCTGAGAGTAATATTCCATATTTTACTTGCACATGTGGTATGCTATCTCTTCTGTGTTGCTAATTTCCTTTGTCTCCCTGTTGGGAAGTTGAATGTGTAGTATATTTTGGGTTTGATGATTGTCTCTTGTTTGATACTTTATCTTTCTGTAGGTAAGTGTTTTCCTCTCAAGACATAATATCCATTTTAAGTGTGCTATCTGTTGCCTATTTGTTTCTTTATTGGTTGTCAAATGATCAATCCTGTGTTGCATCTGCTTGTGTTGTATAAGATGCCCCTGATTCTGTTGAAGTTTGAATTGATGTATGATTTGCTTTTTCTCTATGGTTGCATTGCATATCTGATATCTTGTATGATTTGCATTGGTGAGAATCTTTTTGATATTCTTATTAATTGCCTTAAGAGCATCTCATAGTTTTGAGAGTTGAGTGTTCCATCCTCTATGCTTACAAATATCCTGTTAAAATCTAATATCAAATTCAAATACTTGTAACTTTGTCTCCAATGCTAGTGAATGGATTGCTTTTACCAGATACTCTACTCTTCATTGTCAGCAATTGCCGTGGCTTATAATGTTTTATGTTATTCACATGCCACCGTATTGTGCAGTTGGCTTTGCTAATTGTTGATTTGTCAAGATCAAATGGGCTAGTTAATCACGTTCTATATTAGGTCCTTCAAATGTAGTAATGCAGCCAAAATCCTCTCCCTTGATTGCTTTTGCCATTTATCTCAATTGGAAACATTTTGTATGGTTATGGCTCTATTTTAACCTGATAATTATGCACTTGGCCCAACAAGTCACGGGCCACCTATTATACCACTTCCCAAATTATAATTTCACATTGTGCCTGTTGCATCTCTCAACATAAAGCATTAATAAGCATACAAGGAATCAAAATGCTTGGAGGAATGCCAATAGAAAGAAAGCCATATATTTGATTGATGAATCAAGTGCAAAATATTATGTGTTCAACACCAAGCGCGCGATAGTACCTTTGCATGTGGAAAAATGCTGGATTCAAATTTTTGGCCTTCGGTATTCTGGATGAAATTTCATGCAATACAGGAATGATTGACTCGTTCCGTGACCGTGTAAGAAACCCGAGAATGCTGTATCTTTAACCTTAACGAATGGTTCGACTGAATCACACGTCTCACCTTCATACAGGTTTCATTCATGAAAAAGCAGGACGACATTCGGGGAAGCTCTCCTAACAATCATACATTCCTCGACATTCGGGGAAGCTCTCCTAACAATCATACATTCCTCGAATTTCGTGGCATCAATCTTCTTATCATATTGATGACATCTGGAGCAGGCCTTGTAACGAAGGACAAAGCGTAAGTCAACATGACGAGTGATTGTTTCAAAACCTTGACGCTCCTCTGTATTCGAATAAAGGAAATATGTCTACAGAAGGAGTATTCCACTCCGATGTTTCTGATATTTTTCATCTATTATTATTTTATTATTTCTAATCGATGATTTGGTATTTTGTATTTACGTTTGTTCCTCATTGACACCAAAACATCGGAACATCATGATTCTCATATAAAGCCTAACTATGATTTCTAATCTTGGGAAGAGAATACTTGAATCATGGATCGACGATGATTTTTGAAAACAATGTAATAGATATGTAATGAAAACGACTTTGCATATTATATGAAATCCAACTACACATTACCGAACTCCCAGATTCTTCCTCATGCCAAGTAAAGCCACTGATGAGAAAGACTTCACAAAACACTGTAAGTCAACAAACGCTCAAAATAGACTCAAGATTGACCAATACTACAGATCTCCAAAATAGTTCCAACAGGCAGAACTAAATTTGCCAGCTTGTCGATCTTTATGTCGATGCTATCAGAGAATTTGGCGATGCTTCAAGTGTCCATTTGAGTAACTTCGTTTCTCGCAATGCTTGACTTGTTTTCTTTCGAGCTTCTATTGTCGTCATGACACGCCATTGACGGTCATTTACAGTTCCATCTTGAATCAAGAAACGACCTCCATAGCTATGGACATACTTAATAATACCTCGCGAGAGAGCTGTCTTGTCCGTTTTCTGACCAGTCGAGCGATACATTGACTTCATTTCTGATACGAGGTGGCGAAAACGTTTATTTCCTACATGATGATTTGATTTTCCACCTCTACCGGAAAGAATGTCAGCCTCTGTAATTTCATCGTCACCTACGAAAGTTACACCACTCATTTTCCCCGATGAGGATAGAATGTCATGAAGATTCTTTGAGAAGCTAGTATCGTAAATCAAAGCATTGGAAATCACGAGTTGTGCTTTTTCTTTTTCGGTCAATGGAGCAATGTCGAGATTCTTAGCTTCGTTGGTTGCTGCTGACCTAATCTCCAAGCCCATATCACGAGGTTTTGTCGGAAGGTCATGAATATCAGTCCTTGACATGAATGAACTGGATGAAGGCACAACTGCCAAGGATTTTATGGTATCATTTGATGGAAATGGTCTACGTGTGGAAGCCGGATTGCCAGCCAGTGCTTGAGCGAATACCTTACTTGTCTGCATTGTCGATGTCATTCGATCTTGAATTGAATTTAAGTTGAAAAATTGAGTCATGGTACGCCTTGAATCATCCTTAGCTGTGACCCAGGATTCGCAGGATGTAACACTCTTGGAGAATCGTCGTTTGTGATCATCATTTCCAATGTTGATATTTCTACTAAAGACATTGTTGGAGGCAGACGATGACAGTATTTGAAGGGCCGAATAATAGCTTAGTCCAGAGATTTGTCTTTCGTTGTCGTCATAAGCATCCTCAAAAATGGACTTATCATGGTTGTTGTTATTTGTGGTTTGTGCCTTGGCATCCAACTTGACCTCAAAGTATCCCTCGCTTTTCTTTGTTGGTTGATTTACTACATCCAATTGAGAAGTTGATACAATCTTACGTTTCGGAATGTTAATTTCGTCCATCAGTGATAAGATCTTTGTTCTCTCGAGACTTTTTTTATGAATTCTTGATGACTCTCAAAAAGTCTTTCCCTGTTTCAATAAGGACCTCTCCATGACTCGCCAACCAAGATTAAAATATTCATTACCATGTTTGGTCTTTTTACGACTTATGACGTTTTCCGATCAAACGGTATTAGCCCATAGGTGCACCTTTCCACGAGCATCAAGCAGACAATATGTTATGAAGGAATGTTCCGTTGAATTGTCGTGGTCATACGGTACTCGCCAGTAACGATGAAGGAACGTTCAAGCAGAAAATATTTTGTAAAGGAACTACAGGTGAATGGCATTTGCTTCAAGTATGATACAAATGGTAATATTTGATCCTAAATCACCAATTGTACCAATAAGATTACCTTTCATTAGGATACTTTCAGAAACTCATGGGAAGCTGAGATTTGCAAAGACTAATGCATTTAAAATCATCCATGATGACTTTTCAAGTCGGATTTTTCTTCAGGGTAGGGCATGCTTGTTGAAAGCCCTTCTCACAAAAAATGGCAATTGAAATAAAAGTTTGTTCTGTTAAGAATGTATCATCCATGCTGTTGCCCTAAAATATTTGAACAATATGGATTTGAAATTTTTTTAAATTCAAACGAGAATATGAAAGAACCCTAAAATATGTGAAAAATATGGATTTGAAGATTTTTGTTTATTCAAACTAGAATGTGAAAGAACACCAAGTGCTTTCCAGTGACAAAACAATGTTTGTGAGAGCAAGAGAAACAGTGAGAAATTAAGAAAAAAACTAACTTTACATGAATCACTTTGCATGTCAACTTATCTTTCATACATCTATTGCTTCAAGATACATGTGTTCCAGATTTACGTCAGAAAGACTTCTTTTAACATGTATATAAATGCATCAAATGTATAACATTACTATAAGAGTTATCAAATCTAGGGAAAGGAGAGGACTGGCATTAGTGGTCAAACAGATTTTTAGGTACAGAGTTAAATTGTCATTCCATTTTTAAAAGTACATCAACATTATGATTAGCAATACAACGATGTGAATATTATAATTTAAATCAATCTAACTTCAATGCAAGGAATACAAATTTGTAGATATCAACAATTACATTGGATTCATTCATTCTTTGGCTGCTCAATCTCAAATTCTTCCCAAAAATTCTCAAGATACAGGAGATAAAAGAAGAATCCACCCAAAAAAACACGGCATGTTAATTACAATTGCAATTCATGATGAAGAATACTTTAAACTTCTTTGACTCACCCAAAAAACAGCCTCATCTGATAAAGTTTGGATCCAAAGCAATATTGGAAGTCAAATAATACAGTTAGAATTAGAAAGTTGGAAAAACACATTGTGAAATTTGAAAAAGAATAAACTTTGATTGCTCAAAACTATCTCTGAGTAGAAATTTGATATAAAATGGTTGATTGTTGCATAAACAGCTTGAGAATTGCTTTCACACTGTATTTCATATTCATAATCAATGAGATAACTAAGGGAGAGAACAGTAGAGATGAGATTCACACATTTCGTTCATCAATTAGCTGCGTTCAATAAAAAAATATAAAATTAATCGGCATTTGTTGAAGCTATAAAAATTGTGCCAAGGTACATGCTCGAAAGTGTACCGGAAAACATTATGAACGTACAAGAAAGGTATAAATTTATCAAAAAACAATGGGATTTTTCTCGACGAAACCCTTAACCAGTTGCAAAAAGCCATACTAAATAGATAATGTAAAAATAATCCTATTTAAATCGGCCTTTTCCTCAGAGGTTTAGAAGCCATGACAAGGGAATGCAATTGTAAATAGTAGGTGTGAATCATCCCAATAAGGTATGTTGATTCAGATGATGTTGCTGTTGATTTAACAAAAATATTTGTTAAACATAGAATTTCCACGTAGGCCTCCTAGTATGTTTTCTACCTTGATTATGACTGACAAATTTCCGGCAACGGCTCTCTCAAACAATGTAATGCTGACAAAAGACTAAATGAAAACGGCATCCGACAATGGAAAATCTGAATAAGCAAACCATTTTAATGATGGCAGGTGTGTGATCTCTAATAGAAGAGAAAAGAAATACACAATAGATGGAACATATTTGGACTCCGATGTAATAGCTGGAGTCATTCGTAAAATTGTAATGAAATGGGACCAGTCCGGGGGGAAATGGGAAAAGTAGATTGACATCCGATCCCCATGATAAAATGCAAACAGGACCAACTTTCAAAGCATTTCTACATGCAAACATGGTGTAGAAAATAATGGGAAAAAATGGGAAAAGGAGTGTATAAGATTTTTTCAGTTTCCTCTTACTGGCCCGGATGCCACAAAATTGGCACCAAATGTGTGAAATAAAATGTTAAGAGATGAAAAAATATATATCTTCACTTCGGTTGACTACCATAGGAATATCAAAAGAATGTTGCTGCTGGTGGAGAGTTATATCTTTTAATTCAAAGTATTTTGTTGCAGGTGGAATTTCAGCATTATATTTCTGTTCACTTTGGTGCTACGAAAATATGCATCTTAAAACTGCATTATTGACTGTGCAACTTGTCCACTAAAGATACGAAAGATCATTGTTTGATTCAACAAATACAGGCATTTTTTTATCAGAGCAACATACATTTTATTGTAGTTTAATTTCACCATTAAGACCTCTTCACTGGATGAAAATTTGCCTAGCATTTTCTATATTCTAAAACTCAAGCCAATGAAGTGTCACTGTTCATTTTCAACTTAAGGAACCCACCAAGGAGGCCTACAATAGCAATTTTGATCAATCCACGATAGAAGCGGTCAGGGGCTAAAAATTCACTTCTTATCACCTTACGGCCAGATCGGATTTGAAATATTTTTTGTAGTAGGATACAAATCAAGAAAGAATAGTAGAGTCAAGTTGCTGTTCCAGCTTAGAAGATACTGCATGGAGTGAATCAGAAATAAGCCTATGGATTCATATGGTCGGAAAGATTTTATAAAATAGCATAGGTCACGTCTAGGTTTTTTGTCTCAATTATCAAGGATGGTAGACGAGCACATTCATTTGACATCCAAATAACTGGGATAGTAATTCCTTGGATTTGAAAATGGCTCATAGATCTCATTAAAAGCAAGAATTGAGTCATGCTAAATTGGCTATTGACAAATATCCCTTTATCAATCAGAATATACGTCTTTTAGTATACTATCTCATCCTGGTTTGGCCCTTTGCTTCATGTATATGATATATAGTAGGACATACGACGTTCCCTAACTATCTGCGCTATATTGCATACTAAATATTAAGCTTTGGGTACATGGATATGTGCAGTTTGGTTGTACACGAGTATAATCTTCATTTCAATGTCAAATTCTTCATTGGATCGCTATCCTGACATAACATATAGATGACATTGTGCCAATCCACATTTTCCTGCTTGTTGTTGCTCCACGATTTTCTCCATCCCATTTAGGAATTTATCCAATCCTCCGTTTCAGAATATTGGTTTCATTCAACAGCGATACATTCTTTGCTTTTTCGTCAAGACTATTTTCAGACATCGTTGCTGATGGTTTAACCTTACACGTGAGTCAGTTTTTAAATCACGCACTGGGATTAGAGAATGTTTTTCCATGCTGTAAGAATAATATTAAGGAGGCAAAATCCCTTCTAGAACATTCTGAGAAACCTATGTCCGAAAAGGAATACAAAATTGGAGTATATTTTGTCCGACAAAATGGTAATGTATATTTCATACATGTCGAGACTCAACTGATTAGCACATGGGAGTTCGAAGTTAGTCATTTTTCCCTATAACAAGTTAGAATTCTCTGTAGCTAAACCTTCTGCCTTCAACCACAAGAGGATATTCTAAGGTAACAAGCACCTCAAATAACGATTTAGAGAATATGTTGACACCGCTATAAACATAAAAGCCAAGATTTAAGATAATCAAGAAGATGAATCTAAAGTTGAAGATTTGGAATTTTTCTAGAAAGTTCAATGATTCCGAAAGATGGTCAAAGACTTCCATTACAAATATCCAAGCTGAGACAACATAATGGTGTTCTCAATCGATGCCATCATAGGCGCAAAATAAATCATTGCTGTGATTCTTATAGTTATCCTTATTCTGGAATTTGACTCTGTTGCAAAAGTAGCCATTGGCTGACCTTATTTCAGATCTTGCAGGCTTCCAAGTATCTTTGCAACACTCTCTCACGAGATACAAAGAGTTATCAGACCTTGTTTTGCTTTATTCCTTGGAAACCATGGACTTACCGCCCTTCCCTTTCATCCCTCCTATTCCGGTTCACCTTACGGATGCGTTCGCTCAATTATTGGAACATATCATTGGTTTGGACACAAAAACAGAGGGACAGAGTCCTTGTGCGTGGTGGTGTAACTACTGTGGATGACCTACTAATTGTTGATATGAATAGTTTGCTTGATTGCCTAACTGATGCAACATCAGTGATGGCAAAAACACGTTTAAAACACTTAAAATGTGGGCAGAAGAACAGTTTGACATCTACCAACAAATCAACATCCAAGAATTCACAGAAGTAACCTATCGTGAGAAACAAATGAAGGTAGAAAAAGCAGCTATCAAGACAAAAACGGGTTTTTCAGATAGTGGATCAGCTGGCAAGGAAAAATTGAGAATTGGTTCAACTCAAAGCGTGAATTGACAGCATACTTAAATCAAATTCAAAATGAAAATGGGGTTCCCATCTATTATGTTATTTGCAACTCAGAAGATGAATCTGAATATCGCAATCACAATGGGGAAACAGGAAATAAGAATTTTGGTGCCCTTCCAAGGACGTATCTACAATGATGATGCATTCAAAGTGCTGAAGATTTTACACTTGTGGACCTCTAACGGTACAGCTCAAGCATATGTTGACCAAAGCAATGATGTTCAAGATGCTTGGCAAAGCTTATTGACTATTTATGAGGGACATGATGCTAGGAATGCAAATATCCAACACGAGCTCGTGCCATTATATCAAAGACAGTGTGGACCAGAAACACACCAAATTACACTTTTGATGATTACTGTAAAAAGCATGTGAAGCAGAACAATGAACTCAATCATTACAATGCAAATGTTGATGGTCAATCACAAGTGAAATTCTTCCAGGATGGTATAAAGGCTGGTGAACAAAATCCAATAATATCAGCAAATTAAGATTTTCATTGAACAGCAACCATCAACCAAAGGGGACTTACTCCAAGCAATTATTGCTTTTAAGGACTCATTGCAACGCAATTAGAACAGCAATGATTATATCAAAGACAATCGTCAGATTGGAGCTACATTTTGCAGAGGATTTGGAGGCCAATGGAGATATGTTGGGTTTCTTGATCGTGGAAGAAGTGGAGGACATGGAGGAAGAGGGGGAGCCAAAGGATATGCAGGACATGGACAATGAAGACATACATATAGCCAGGGTAAGAAAAATCACCAGGAAGATCAAGCAAAGGGTATCTTTATTCCTAATGAAGTCCTCCAAGCAGTACCTCAAACGTTCCATGCATTACTATACAAGGGCCGTGATCAAATGGAAATATTCATGTATTG
Source organism: Fragilaria radians (assembly GCA_900642245.1). NCBI lineage: Eukaryota > Bacillariophyta > Fragilariophyceae > Fragilariales > Fragilariaceae > Fragilaria > Fragilaria radians. The sequence continues at coordinate 73,193 of CAAAJI010000167.1, forward strand.
AGAAAGATTAATGACAACACTCATAAAAAAACCAGCAGAGTTGAGATTCTAGCTGTTAAGGATGAACAATTACAGAAGGATGATTCAAGAATGAATATAATGAAAGAGGGGCATCAAGTAAATTTGGTGCTAGTGGATGGAAGAAAAAAAAGGCCAGGATAGGTGCAACTATTTCATCCATAATTTATTTTCACAAGCACACAAGCAACATGTCTATAATCTACGTGAACGAGCTGAAACTGATACGCCTGCAGATACTTTATGTGCAGGTTCAACATTCATCTTATTTGAAGCAACAGGCAAGGTAGTGGATGTATCTGGATTTCATGACTGGCCATCCATCAGTAAAAATCTGACATTAATTCCTCGAGAATTGTATAGCTTCAACACAGGCTTTATAGCCTGTAGGATAGTGCTTGATTTTGTACTTTTAATCATTTTGAACGTGCAGAACTTGATGTTCCTTGATATGGTAATTAAAAATGGGATCCAATTTATAAACATAATATCTATTCCAATTGTAACATTTCCATAATTTTCCAATATGTGTGTAGGTATTTCATGGTCATTCAGCTTTACTTGTTCAGGGGCTCTTTGCACTGTCTTCCCTTTTATTGATCCTAAGTCTGGTCCAAAAATATCCTCAGCCCTAATCACATCACTCCTTGACACTGGGCAGTTGGGTAGGAGGTTGTTATCTATTATTCAAAGCATATGCTGTGTACTTGGTCTACCAATTATTCTTTGTAGTCTACGAGCTAAGTACTTATGAGAGTAGTCTTTATTGGTATACTTAGATGCTTTATCATCTACAGTAGTAATAAAAATCAATTCATCATGCTTTGCACCAGCTGCATCAGAGTAGTAGAGTCCTTGTGGCAACTGTTTGAATATCCTAACCCTTCCATCCTGCTTTTTGACAATGAATCTGTTATCTGTGTTGCTTGAAAATGTAACCTCATGTCCCTTTTTGCACACTTGGGAAAGAGATAATATATTTGCAATTCCGTTTTCATGGTACCAAACCTTCCCATATCCAGCTAATGTTCCAACCATGTCTGTAGAGGTTACTCCTGCAGTACAGTGAATTGATATGCTTTCTTTCACTTTGTGGATATTCTCAAGTAGTGCTGGGTTGCAAAACACATCAATGGTGGA
>CAAAJI010000167.1:82933-99778 GCA_900642245.1 Fragilaria radians
TTTTGCTGATTTACAACAATGTATTGTGTGGGTTGCCACATATCTCTGAGCTTGGACATCTTGGTCAGCTGCTTCTGAGATTGGATCCATTTGAATCCTGATACTGAATGTATCCACATTGGGATTGCTGTACTAAAGACTTGCTTTAGCAGTATTAGAGAACCTTTCATTAGGATACTTTCAGAAAATTATGGGATGCTGAGATTTACAAAGACTAATGCATTTAACACCTATGATGACTTTTCAAGTCGGATTTTTATTCAGGGTAGGGTAAGAGTTAAGGTTTAGTATTTCAAAACTTTCTGGGTCTTTGCTTGTTGAAAGCCCTTCTCACAAAAAATGACAATCAAACTAACAGTTTTATCTGTTAAGAATGTATCATCCATACAGTTGCCCTAAAATATGTGAACGATGTGGATTTGAAGAATATTGTTTATTCAAATTAAAATGTGAAAAATACCAAGTGCATCACAGTGACAAAACAATGTTTGTGAGGGCAAGAGAAAGAAACAAATTACTTCAAATGAATCACTTAGCCTGTCAACCGAACTTTCATACATCTATTGCTTCAAGATACATGTGCTCCAGATTAACATCAGAAAGACTTCTTTTAACATGTTTACAAATGCCTCAATACAACATACCAGATATAAAAGAAAAATCCACCCAAAAGTTTCACAGCATGTCAATTTTACAAATTACAATTGCAATTCATGATGATAAATACTTTCAACTTTTTTGACTCACCCAAAAAACAGCCTTATCTGATAAAGTATGGATCCAAAACATGATTAGATGTAAAAAAATTAGATTTAGAAAGTAGAGAAACTCAATATAAAATTTCGAAAAAGAATAAATTTTAATTGCTCAAAACGTTTCCTGAGTAGAAATTTGATTTAAAATGGTTGATTGTTGTACAAACAGCATGAGAATTGCTTTCACTCTGCATTTCATATTCTTAATCAATTAGATAACTAAGGGAAAGAACCGTAGAGATGAGATTCACACATTTTGTTCATCAATTTTCTGCATTCATTCAATTTTTTTCAAAATTTAATGAACGTTGGCTCACTGATTATGAGGTCATTAAAAATCAGCCAAGGTATATGTTCAAAAATGTACCGGAAAACTTTATGAACGTAGAAGAAAGGCATAAATTTATCAGAAAAGAATGGATTGTTTTCTCGTAGAAACCCTTAAATAGTTGAAAAAATGTATACTAAATAGATCATATCCTCTTTAAATCAGCCTTTTTCATAGAAAATTTAGAAGCTATCACAAGAGAATACAATTGTAAAGGGACTGCCCTTAATTTCAAGATGCAAAGTAGGCGTAAATCATCTCAATACAGTATTTTGGTTCCGATGAGGTTGCTGTTTATTTAACTAAAATATTTGAAAACATGGAATTTCCAAGTAGGCATCCTAGCATGTTTTCTATGCTAATGATGACTAACATGTTTCCTGGGCAATGGCTCTCTCAAACAATAAAATGACAAACGACTAAATGAAAATGGCGTCCGACGATGGAAAAATCTGAATTTGTAGTAGTATACAAATCAAGACAGCATAGTAGAGTCAACTTGCTGTTCCAGCTTAAAAGATACTGCACGGAGTGAATCAGAAATAATCCTATGAATTCATGTGGTCAGAAAGATTTTATGAATTATCATAGGTCAAGTCTACTCTATGTGAAAATTGAGATAGAAAAATTATGTCCTAATTTAAGGAAATTATGAAAAACTACTCTTGTTTTGTAACCGTGAAAGATTGAAGTCTTGACTGACTAATTTGTTATTATGATAACATTTATTTTGATTGGATTTTTATTTATCTTCTTTTGGCCATGCCAACTTGTCAAATATCTTTTGACTACTCTTACATAGAGATAGATGTATTAATTGTAAAAAGGTTGGTGAAACACTTGTGTTATATTTTCACCTAAATTTTAGAGACCTTTGATTAGTATCATCTAAAATTTGCGAACGAAAAAACAACAGTTTTTGTCATTTGTTGTTTTTAGATGTGCTAATATATCTGATATCTTTATCATCTAGATTTGCATGTACTAGCAACACTGGACGTCTCCAAATGGTGGTACAAAATATCATCTCTTGATTTAATCTCTTTTAATCTTTGTTCATCTTCTGCTTACACTCACCTACCTGAATAGGGTGCCCAACCAACAGACAATTGTCTACCCATGATATCTAAAGCACTAGTCCATCGCGTGTATTCTTGAAACTTGAAATATAAACATGGGTGTGCAACACTTTTCTCAAATCCCATTGTCTTGAAAGCCATTAACAACTCTTTTCAAACGCGTAAGCCGCTTGCTTGAGTCCGTATATGGTTCTTTCTAATTTAAAAACCACTCCTTTCTTATAAAATTTCTGAAAATCTTCAGGAACTTTCAAGTACATTTCTCCTCCAATAGCAAATCTTCCTTTTAAAAATGCTCCTCTTACATCAACAACTTGAGATGCCCAGTTTGACATGGTGAGAAGAGCAAAACTTATTTCAATGGTTGTTTTGTTAGTTATTGGTGCAGCAGTTGAATCACTAAAAAAATGGATGCTGTCTTCCTGTAAGTATCCTTGGGCTGTAATTCTGACTTTAAACTGTCTGTTGGCCTTCTTCTTCACTGCCCAGGTGCTGCTTAGAACCTTGACAGGTTTATCCATATTTTCTTTTTCCATAGGCACCCAAACCTTGCTTTCTACCATCCGCAGTGTTCTTCTTCAATTGCCTTCTCCCAATGCTCTTTGTCAGGTCCTTTCATTGCATTTTTAAATTTTAAAGCATGTAATTCCGCGGTGTGTTTTATTCCCTCCCCAATTCCAGTGCCAATCAAATAATTTCATCACAATTTGAACTTGCGTCAATAGATAGGCTTTCAAAACTGTTACAGAATCTGGCGGGTTTTTGACTTTCTCGTAGGTTCTACGTATTCCAACTATTCTTTTGCTTCGAACACAGCAGCAATATCCAAAAAAATCTTTCTCCTGGTTTGCTTGCAACAATGTGATTGCCGGCTTTGACGACGTTCTTCTGTCCTCCTTTGCCAATTGCGAAGTCTTCACATCTTTCCAATGTCCCCTGCAACTCCCATCCCGAGTTTCGAGCCGTTTCGATGGTTTTCTGACAAGATAAATGTCCCAAACGACTGTGGGCTTCCAAAACAGTCATTTTTGTTTTAGAGGTAGATTGTTGAGATTGATCTGAGCTTAATGCAGCAACTTCATCATTGGGATTAATCTTAACTGCATAAAGGGTTCCTTTTCATATGTAAACTTTAAAAGATTAAAGGTAAGTTGGCAATTCCCCTTCTCCAAAGAGATTTCATCTTCATTTCCACTCAACTTCCATCCATATTTCATCACTTTTGTTATATTCAATAGGTTATACTTCCTATTTGGTACACTTCCAATAGTTTGATTCTACTCTGTTTGTTGCCTTCACTGTCAACAGCCAACCTTCTACATCTCCAATTTTTGTGGCATATTCTCTGTTTCCATTTCCCATCACAACTACAGTAATGTAGAGTTGCAGTTTATAGCTGTACACCAGTTTTTGGCCGAAAATGTAATCTAGCCAATAATGTGACAAAAAATAAAGGATTTTGATTGCATAAATTTTGTAGTCACCAGTTTTTGGCCGATTTTGCAAAATCCTGCTGAAGAAAAAGTTATACAGCCAAGAAGAATTAGATGAAGCTGTTGAACAGTATTTTGGGGATATAAAGCTAAGAGTTGTATGCTCAGCATTCCCAATGTTCCCAAGAGGACCATTTCTTGTTTGGCAAATAACAAAGCAGATGGAATTGAAGCAAAAAGGCCTGAACATCTGCCGATTTAGTCTGTGGAAATAGAAGGTGATCTCAAGGCCTGGATTGTTGGCATTCAGTGTCAAAGATTCCCTGCCTCCAGGGATGCCTTACTTATCAAAGGTTTTGAGCTCCTTCATTCATCGTTTGGGAACTCTTGTAAAACAACATCCTATGTGCTTGTGAACTGCACAAATGTTCAAACTTGACAGAGCAGAAGCCTCAGAAGAAGGTCTTTAAATTCTCTTCTGTGAGATATCATAACATTGTATTGTACAAACTCAAATCTTACTTCTCCCACCAGCCACGGATACAGTTCCCAAGAGACGCAAAGAACTAGACGTTCAAAACTGATTCTTTAATAGAGACCAATTCAATAAATATCTAGTTTAGACAGTTATGGCAGAAAGTATATATAAATACATACACGAGTTTCTAAATTCTTCCTTAAATTGAATGCAGCCATGAACTGCTGATCATTGTTCACATCCTTTGCTTTTGCCCAACTTTAAGCATCAATATCTGAATGCAGAAGAAGTAGTTCTTATGCACGCCACATACAACATTCATTAAACAATGATGTTATATCTCTATTTGTATACATGCCTCACTTACAAACGCAAAATTGTGTGCAAACTATCTCTTTTCCTTAAGGGTATGATTTCCAGCTATAACTGCAATTTTAATTAATCTGAAGTACTTTTACTCCAATTCTTCGCCTATAAATTGCTTGAAGTTGAGTGAACTGTGGCTTCTGTATCTGCAATCCAAATGGTGGGATCCAGAAGACTGACTCCAAGATCATCATTGATCCAGCCATACTCTATCTGGGTATCACCATTCTTTGATTTGTTTTCTTCTTTGTTGACTAACAGTGCCGCTTTTTTGGTCTCTTTCTTCTTCCAATTAGCAGGTTATTTGTGTTTATTCTCTTCCTTGTTCAAGCAGTCCCTGCTCTTGTGACCTTTAACTCTTTTCCTTGATTATCTGTCACAACTTTTGTTTTTGGACATTCATTCGCTCAATGACCGGAACTTCCGCATGTGTAACATATTCCTTGCCCAAACAACAACAATTTGCCCTCCATTCCACTAGGTTTGGATCGGTTTCTTGTTGATTGACTATATTCTTCCATCATTGCATTCTCCAAATTGTCAACTGTCAACAATTTGCCTTTCACTCTATTTTCTACAGAGAGAATAGGCCTGTATTCTTCTGTTGCAATATCAAAAATAATTGCAATTTCTTCCCTGGACCTAAATACTGATTTTAGATTCAAATACAACAGTGGGGTTGATACCTTTATTCATTTTTATCTTCAATAATTGCTGTCTCATTTCTATTTTGGAGACAGTATCCAGCAGCCTATACCTTTTTGTCAATTTCCGCACCACCAGGTGTGCTTCACCATCTGGCCAATTTTTGGTACAAGCAGCATAAATTATATTCATTGCCTGCTCGGTCACAAATGCAATTGAAAAGCTTGCCATTGCCAATTCATTTTTCCTAACTGCAATACGCACTGCCTTGTTATTTTCACCTTCCGGTTCTATCTCACTCACCTCTTTTTCCTGTAAGTTTGGATCTCTCTCTTCTTTGATCACACACATGAACTTTTTCCAACAGTCTGGAAAGTTCCTCATTTCTCCGTCAAATGTGGAAATCTTGCCCCTGGATCAAACATATCATCATTCATTTTAAATAAATATGTTTCTCACCTTTTGTTTTATATTTTGTTTAATTGAGCTTCCCCTTGACAATTTGTTTCCAACACTTGCCATCACGAATTATACTTCGAAGTATGTTTGATAGCTTTAAGTATCTAAAAGTGAATTACTAATAATTCCCATTTCAAATTGTAAGGTTGATTACTTTCTAGGATTTGTTGATATTTGGCTTCACTCCAATCACTTTGTTCTTCTGGAACTTTCCCGAAGTTTCATTGAATTTCCCAGTCGTGTTGCTTGTGATCTTGTGACTACAGGAGTATTGCGGTACAGGTTCAGCGCACTCCGACTTCATAATTTTCATATCAACAGGATTGCCAGCCAATTGTTGAGCAATTGCCTTACTTGTGTGCTGCGTCAATGTCACACGGTCTTGCATTGTATTTTCAATGTTGCTATTTCTAGAAAAATCATAGTTAGACACATAGGATAAATGCATTTGAAGGGCCGAATAATAACCAAGTCCAGAGATTTGTCTTTCGTTTTCATCATAAGCATCCTCAAAAATGGAAGGATCACAGTTGTTGCTTTTTGTGGTTTGTTTCTTGGCATCCAACTTGACCTCAAGATACTCCTCACTTTTTGGTGCTGGGTGATGTATAACATCCGATTGAGAAATAGATTCACCCTTACGTTTCAGAATGTTAATTTTGTCCATCAGTGATAATCGCTTCCGTTTTATTTCTGTCGAAACTATATTTTTTTATAATCCTGATGACTTTCGGATAGTTTGCCTTTCCAAGAATGTCTCTATCCCGGCAACATGTATGATTAACATTTTTTCAGTATCTGTTTGGAGTCAATAGCCGTAAATAAAGCTTTTGCGTGATAGAAAGCGGTACTAGCTAGTAACGATCATTGTACGGTGGAGAAAATACCGAGTACGTCAATCTTGTTGTCACCATCAATAGAACTGTTCTCCAATGGATGTGGTGCTATAAGAACACTTTCTAATAAGTAGCTTGCCACCAGTGTGACTAAGCATGTCTGGATGAGTCTCGTAAGATACATCTATCCACCATTTGTAGAACTAAAATCTTGATATTCCAAAAAAATTATTACACCTATTTGCTGTAAATATTTCGTAATCCTTCCTAATCTTTTACACCCATCCTTAGTGCTGCAAATCCCTCATTACCAAACGTTTCAATGCTGTTGTAAAGGTACTTTGGGTTAGAGCAACTACTGATTGTTGTGAAGAGATAGGAATAGTCCCGAGGTCATCTTGATCTCAGGTTACATCCTGACTCTCTCGGCCGTATTTTTGATTGATACCAACTCCCAATTCCTCATGTTCTGCACCATTACCTAGTAGAATATATTAATCTTATTGATGCTATTCTCATCTTCATTATCATTCACTCCTGTAATTATTATTGGGTCTTGGACATCCTCCTCCGCATCGCAAATACTTGTGACTTCTCAACCAGTCTGCTTTCAGATGGTAAAGCTAAAGTAGGTAAACTATCACAATATCTTACTAATGACTATAAATCAAATCTGCCTTTCTTTAACATTTAATGATGTATATATATTTACATCCTAATCATTTAAATATTCTAAACATGTAAATACCTTTTATTCTTGAATTTTGTTAACAAGGAACAACCAATTCTTGAACAAATGATGAACGTTTTCATTTCTCAAGGGCTTTGTCAGGATATCACTGACATTGTTTTTGCTCTTCACATATGCAAGCCTCATCACCTTAGCAGCAATAGCTTTCCAGACTTGATGATAAGCATTGCATTGCTTTTTCTTCAAGATACTTGAGGGAACTGAAATATTTACAACCGCTGACATACTTTCTCGTAGCATCAAAGTGGGTCCATCTAATGTCACATCTAATGACCTCAACATGAATCTAACCTCAAGAATGAGTTCTGTGGCAAAAATTCTTCCATGCATCTCAAAGGAACTCCGCATTTCTACCAAAACAGTATTCAGGAATACCTATGTTCTTCAATAACTATATCCTACTACGATAAAAGTGTAATATCCGATCTGGCCAGTGCTACCCCTTAACCCTTCTGCATTTTTGTTAATACAGTAATACTCGAGAAAGTGATTGAGTACGAGTACAGTGCTAACTGAGTCATCGAGACTAAAATCAGTAGGGATATGTAAATAATTCAAACGGTAACTACTAACAAGTTTTAAGTCCAGTCTAGCCGTCGATGGCTTTGCTACTTGCTTACTCGAGTAAGGGATCGAGTACAACTACGGGCTAGAGTACCTTGTCGATTCCTAATTCTGAAATCCAAATAGTTTCAAAATTTGCACTGTAGTGCAAAGAGAAGGGCTTTTAACAGTGATATTAGAATGCAATTAAAAACAGATTTTCTCTGATTATAATGAGGATAAAAAACTGCATTCGTTTGAAAATCAAGCAAAGATATTTCATGTCTATAGTGGGTAAATTCAATATTCAATAATCAACTTGCGTTGTCACTGCTTTCAACAGTATTTATCAAATGGATCAAAAATATTGATGCAATTTTGCGTTGAATGTTATTATACTTTATTTGTCTTAAATCTCGTACAAGTTGATAATAGATAGAACTGAAGCAAACAATATAACGATATTGACTTCCTATAGCAACAACATTATTTTGAATTGACTGCTTAGACTCTCCAACAGCAGCAACATTATTTCGATGTTCCAAAAGACCAGCAGTAACGGCTTCTACAATAATGATGGCGTGATAAAGATGGTCCAAGGAGTGCCAACATCTATCCTTATACTTTCACAACAATGTTGCTTATCATTGGTATGTTTTACTAAGTCACAGAGACTGTCCTTATACTATGATTTGTAATTCTGCATCAATAAAGACCATTATAATAAAATATATGGCATAATTAGTGCTGAATATTTAAAGCCGGAAAAGGAAAGAGATTATCAAAACTAATTTTTGCATTCTGATCTTGCATTTAATTATTGTAGCTGCGTGGCATAGCAAGCGCCACCTACTAGTTTTCTCTAAGAATTAATTACTGCCATAGAATCTTTCCTTCAAATAAGAATATAATCCACGTAAAAATTTAAATATTCATAATTTGATGTCTTATCTGTCATCCACAGTTTTCTTGAACCCTCATCTTAGTAATGATTCTGCTTAACGTTCATAAAATCTTGCGGCATAAGTCTTCAATCTAAACAATGACTTCTTTATTATTAGGCTTTTCCACATGTACCAAATTCTGGACCAGCAATCATGTAAAGCTACTCCTTGGTCTTTCCATATAAAAATGTATTTCCAATATCACATGCACAACAGGAGAGTCAAAATAAATTCTCTCAAGAAAAACCTGATTCTTACAGTATCCTTTTTTACATTACCACAATAAATGTCTTCATTTGCATTAATTGTCCAATCGCCTCCTGCAACAAATCATGTTTTTTGTCTTAGACACGGTTTGACATGAATTACTATGTGATACAGAATCTTCTGATACCCATTAGAAATGCGCTTCCCTGAATCAAGGATTCTATACCATCTTAAACTTCTTCCTGCAGTATAGATCTGTCTTGCATTATTTTCTTTGGTTTTTCTTGATCATGTGTGATAGCATATGATCTAATGCTTCAACAACGGTATCGATCATGCCAAAATTTTGTGCATTCTGTACCAATCAAAATTCTTAAGATTATCATTCTAAGTTGTTTGACCAGGCAGAACAACTTCTGTGAATGCATCTTCATAGTCTTATACCCATTTAAATAGCTCCCTTTTGTAATGGCAATGAACGACTGTTGTAGTGACATTTTCTATATTTTTGTTTTAACTTTCCTAGTGTCATCTATCTCATATTGATTATCCAACTGATATCATGACCCGGCACCATCTTGTTTATTTCTTGTCTTCATCAAAGCCTATGTCCTACTCCACCTTGACGAGCACTGACTACTATGCCACACAATGCGTTTGCATCTTTCTTGATATGGGATGTTGATGATACTTCATCCATGAAATCAACATAACAATCTACTCCTTTTTCTAAGGAAGCGGCATGCAATTCGTATCAAAGATAAGATGTACTAATTCGCCCATTATGCCCTTCAACATTGTTTCCAAAAACTTCGAAACGTTCTATGATTCCGTCCCAGATGACTCTTGGAGGAAGAACTTGACGTCTCTTATCATTTCAACTGATGTACTTGTGACCTCCCCTTAACTATTTGCATGAAAGTATTTTATGATCTGGCATTAAATGTTCATCTACACTTAAATTAGGCCTTCTTAAACTCGTTTCTACATCCCTCACAATCTGGTGCGGGCATAAATGCATGATTTAAATGCTTAGGGTAGAAATCATGTATATTAGCTTTTTCTGATGTCTTAGAAATCTCTGTGTATTCTTAGAGGACACTTGGAGAAGATATTTTGCTAGCTTGATGCATTCTTCTTAGATCTAATGCTAATTGCAGATCCAATTAAAGATTCTAAATTAAAAAATTTATCCTTATCTGCCAATAAGTCACCCTGCATTCCTCAAATTCGGAAGGGATTAGTTTATGGGGTGTCACATCTGCATGTTCATCCAAACCAGATTTCTCTTTAAATAGCATGTTCAAGCACTTTCCAAGCATATACTTTATAGAAGAATCCTGGAAAATAGCGTCTCATAGATCTTGACATGAAGCAAATTCAACATGCAAGTCCAAATGGGATAACTGGATCATGTTCTTGAGACACATGGAGATGATCAATGACTTAGACCTATTATATATGCACAGCACATCAAAACGATTCTCAATTCCTGATGATATGTATGGAGTTCCTCAAAATGATGTTTTAGATGAAGGTTCACAGTTACTACTATGATAATCCTCGGAACTTTTGATGAATGTGCGCCTATCTTTCTTGAGACTGTGAAACATTTATAGCTTTTACGCTTCAGTGGATGACGCCGATTTTATATAAAATCTCTCTGGAACATTCAAACTGTAAATGCTTATTCCTTTAAATTGCGGAAACATATCATTCATGCTATTTAGCCTTAAATTCAGTCATAATTGCTTGAGGTATCTTTAATCATATGGATGCAAAGTCTTGATGTGTGTATGAGATGACTGCTATCAAATTAATCCTTTACTTTTCAAAAGCATAAATCCTTGACCCTCCAATGACAGCAACAGTATTACCTTCTACGACTACAACTACGAAAAAGGTAATATGTGATTTAATCCATGGTTACCATAGGACAAATGTGAAATGTCTAAATGTACACTTGTATTATGTTCATACTAAATCTATCAATGGAATAAGTTTCTTTATGGCATAGACTGCTCTGTGATGCTGAAAACATTTGAAGATATCAATCATGTTACGTTGGGTCGGAAGAGTCAGGTATTGTAACATTGTATGACCTGCAAATCCTGCGTTCAGAAGTATCATTCATACCCATGTAATTACTGTCATTGGAAATAATTAAATGGGAATTCAAAGAAATTGTCTACTTGTGTAATTCTCGTCCAACCAATCGTATGCTCTTGATCCGAAATTGAAAATCAGAACGCTCGTTTCGTTATCGGCCAATACCACTTGATCATGCTTTTTTTGAGGGATTGATAAGTCACAGAGAACATCTTAGAAGACCAGTCATGCATGTTGCCGGTATGGAGACATTCTTGGAAAGGCAAACTATCCGAAAGTCATCAGGATTATAAAAAAATATAGTTTCGACAGAAATAAAACGGAAGCGATTATCACTGATGGACAAAATTAACATTCTGAAACGTAAGGTTGAATCGATTTCTCAATCGGATGTTATACATCATCCAGCCCCACCAAAAAGTGAGGAATATCTTGAGGTCAAGTTGGATGCCAAGACAATAACCACAAATAGCAACAACCACGATCATTCCATTTTCGAGGACGCTTATGACTACAACGAAAGACAAATCTCTGGACTTGGTTATTATTCGGCCCTTCAAATGCTTTTATCGTATGCCTCTAACAATGACTTTATTAGAAATAGCAACAATGAAAATAATGATCACAAACGACGACTCTTCAGGACTGTTGCACCTGACGAATCATGGGTCACAAATAAAGATGATTCAGGGCGTACCATGACTCAATTGTCTGAATTAAGCACAATGCAAGACCGTGTGACATTGCCAAAGCAGACAAGTAAGGCATTTGCTCAACGATTGGCTGGCAATCCGGCTTCCACACGCAGACCATTTCGATCAAATGATACCCCCAAATCCTTGGCAGTTGTGTCTTCATCCAGTTCATTCGTGTCAAAGACTGATTTTCCTGACGTTCCGTTAAAATCTTGTGACATGGAGTTGGGAATTAGTGCGACAGCAGCCAACCACGAAGCTAAAAATGAAAGTGTGAATCTCAACATCGCTCCTTTGACCACAACAGAAAAAGTAAAACTCGTGATTTCCGATGCTTTGACTTACAATATTAGCTTCTCAAGGAATATTCATGCCATTCAAGCCTCATCGTGGAAAATGAATGATGCAACTTTCGTAGGTGACGATGAAATTACGGATACTGACATTCTTTCAGGAAGAGGTGGAAAATCAAATCATCATGTAGGAAATAAACGTTTTCGCCACCTCGTATCAGAAATGAAGTCAATGTATCGCTCGACTGGTCAGAAAACGGACAAGACAGCTCTCTCGCGAGGTATTATTGAGTATGTCCATAGCTATGGAGGTCGTTTCTTGATTCAAGATGGAACCGCAAATGACCGTCAATGGCGTGTCATGACGACAATAGAAGCTCGAAAGAAAACTAGTCAAGCATTGCGAGAGACGAAAGGACTCAAATGGACACTTGAAGCATCGCCAAATTCTCTGAAAGCATCGACATAAAGATCGGCAAATTGGCAAATTTACTTCTGCCTGTTGAAACTGTTTTGGAGATCTGTAGTATTGGTCAATCTTGAGTCTATTTTGAGCGTTTGTTGACCTACAGTGTTTCGTGAAGTCTTTCTCATAAGTGGCTTTACTTGGCATGAGGAAGAATCTGGGAGTTCGGTAATGTGTAGTTGGATTTCATATAATATGCAAAGTCATTTTCATTACATATCTATTACATTGTTGTCAAAAATCATCGTCGATCCATGAATCAAGTATTCGCTTCCCAAGATTAGAAATCATAGTTAGGCTTTATATGAGAATCATGATGTTCCGATGTTTTGGTGTCAATGAGGAACAAACGTAGAAACGAAATGCCAAATCATCGATTAGAAATAATTAAATAATAATAGATGAAAAAAATCAGAAACATCGGATTGTAACACGCCTTTCGTAGACATATTTCCTTTTTCGAATACAACAGAGGAGCGTCAAGGTTTTGAAACAGTCACTCGTCACGTTGACTTACGCTTTGTCCTTCGTTACAAGGCCTGCTCCAGATGACATCGATATGATAAGAAGATTGATGCCACGAAATTCGAGGAATGTATGATTGTAAGGAGAGCTTCCCCGAATGTCGAGGAATGTATGATTGTTAGTAGAGCTTCCCCTAATGTCGACCTGCTTTTTCATGAATGAAACCTGTATGAAGGTGAGACGTGTGATTCCGTCGAACCATTCGTTAAGGTTAAAGATACAGCATTCTCGTGTTTCTTCAACGGTCACGGAACGAGTCAAATTTCATCCAGAATACGGAAGGCCAAAAATTTGAATCCAGCATTTTTCCACATGCAAAGGTACTATCGCGCGCTTGGTGTTGGTGTTGAACACATATTTTGCACTTGATTCATCAATCAAATAGATGGCTTTCTTTCTATTGGCATTCCTCCAAGCATTTTGATTGCTTGCATCTTTATAAATGCTTTATGTTGAGTGATACAATAGGCACATTGTGAAACTATAATTTGGGAAGTGGCATAATAGGTGACCCGTGACTTGATGGGTCAAGTGCATAATTGTCAGGTGAAAATAGAACCAGAGCCATACAAAATGTTTCCAATTGAGATACATGGCAAAAGCAATCAAGGGAGGGTATTCTGGCTGCATTACTACATTTGAAGGACCTAATATAGAACGTGATTAACTAGCCCATTTGATCTTGACAAATCAACAATTAGCAAAGCCAACTGCACAGTACAGTGGAATGTGAATAGCATAAAGCATTAGAAGCCACGGCAATTGCTGACAATGAAGAGTAGAGTATCTGGTAACAGCAATCCATTAACTAGCATTGGGACAAAGTTACAAGTATTTGAATTTGATATTAGATTATAACAGGATATTTGTAAGCATAGAGGATGGAACACTCAACTCTCAAAACTGTGAGATGCTCTTAAGGCAATTAATAAGAATATCAAAAAGATTCCTACCAATGCAAATGATACAAGATATCAGATATGCAATGCAATCATAGAGAAAAAGCAAATCATACATCAATTCAAAATTCAACAGAATCAGGGGCATCTTATACAACACAAGCAGATGCGACACAGGATTGATCATTTGACAACCAGTAAAGAAACAAATAAGCAACAGATAGCATGCTTAAAAATGATATTATGTCTTGAGAGGGAAAAACTTACCTATAGAAAGATAAAGTATCAAACAAGAGACAATCATCAAACCCAAAATATACTACATCTTCAACTTCCCAACAGGGAGACAAAGGAAATTAGCAACACGGAAGAGATAGCATACCACATGTGCAAGTATAATATGGAATATTACTCTCAGGCAAAATATGCTCCGCTAGCATTTTACGACAACAAAGAAACATATCCGCACAAGACCCAAGAGAGTACAACAGATCCAGAGGCAGAGATGATCTTTCTAAAGCTGGTTCACAATATATACATCTCCACATTGAAACAAATACCCGATGAAATAACAGAGGAGGAACGGAAGAAGATAAAAATATTATGACCAGAAAACACAACAACATCACCATCAGGTTTTCACCTTGGCTATTACAAAGCTCATTTTACACCACATAAGTGGTTTTTTGAAGAATCAGGTAGTTAAAAAGAAAAGAGAGGCAAACAAAAATAAAACATAGCACGGTATTGCACTCTCCACATGTTGCTGCAACTTAGAATCTCATTTCATTGATGGATAGCAAGGCACTCCATACGCCGGTTTAAGGACAAAGCAGATCATTGCATTCATTGTACAAGAAACGTCTATTTAAAAAAAGCAGATCAAAATGCCATCCTTAAAATAAAGTGGAACAAAGTGTTACAACAAGCCAAAATATGAAAAGATAGTTCATTCATCACAATTTAAAAGCAGGAAACACAAGACAGCACATCAACCAGTATTGCTTAAGATTATAAAGCAAGAATTCATACAATACACACAGACTTACTCTCAAATAAATTATGATGCTCAAGCTTGTTATGATAGAATAAAAGCAAACCTTGCAATAACAATCTGCAGAAAATATGGAGAATCTTTTTTCATTGTTATGGTGTATTTCATTGCTGGGTCAATCATTGTGGCACATTTGTATATGAGATCATTTTCCTTTTCTCCGGATTGTGCATGATCCTATTAAGTCAATACATATTTTGTCCCAAGGGCCAGCTTCTGCCTCTTTTGGTGGTAGCCATCCAAATTGTTTTACTTTACGTTTGTTTCTTTGGCAACTTGAGCATGTTTGTATATAGGTCATTAAGTGGTCTCTCATTTTGGGCCAAGACAAGTGTTGTGAAATAGTTTCTTCTGCTCTATTTATTCTTGTGTGACACAGGGTAATGTGATACCAATCAATTTCATGCTATTGTAAATGTTTTGGAACTACTATTTTATTATCGTAGCACATCAGTGATCTAATTTTTCCTCTACAATGAAAGTCATTTACTCTATACTCATTGATATTTTTTAATATTTCTTTCTTAAACTATGGATCTTCTGTGCTAGTTCCAAATGTTCATAAGATTGAGGATGGAAGTCATACTTATCTGCATTCTTGTTTTTGTATTCATGACAGAAGGGGAGGTTGAATATTCCTTGAGAAGCGAATATTGCAAATTGAAGCATTGGAAATCACGCGTTGTACTTTTTCTGTTTCAATCATAGAAGCAATGTTGGGATTCATACTGTCATGCTTAGCTTCGTGATTGGCTGCTGTAGCCCTAATTTCCAACCCCATGTCACAAGATTTTGATGGAAAGTCACAAATATCAGTCTTTGGCATGAATGAAGTGGATGAAGGCACAACTGCTAAGGATTTTAGAGTATCGCGTGCTGTAAATGATCTACGTGTGGAAGCCGGATTGCCAGCCAATTCTTGAGCAAATGCCTTACTTGTCTGCTTTGTCAATGTCATTCGATCTTGCATTGTGTTTAAGTTGGATACTTGAGTCATGATACGCCCTGAATCATCTTTAATTGTGACCCAGGATTTGCAGGATGCAACACTCTTGGAGAATCGTCGTTTGTGATCATCGTTTCCAATATTGATATTTCTACTAAAGGCATTGTTGGAGGCAGACAATGACAGCATTTGAAGGGCAGAATGATAGCTTCGTCCAGATATTTGTCTTTCGTTGTCATCATAAGCATTGTCAAAAATGGAAGGATCATCGTTACTGGTATTGTGGGTTTTGTTTTAGGTTCCAGCTTGACCTCAAAGTATCCCTCACTTTTTGTTGCTGCACGATTATTCTCACACTCAAGCAGATTTTTTTGTAAAGGAATGCAATTTAAGAAAACATAGGAGAGTCAAGTTCTTGTTCCAGCTTAGACGATACTGCACAACATGTATCAGAAATAAGTTCATACGGGTAGAAAGAGTTTAGGTATTAGGTCAGTTCTAGGTTTGTCTCAATTATACAGGATGGTAGAAAAGCACATTCACATTGCCATCCCAATAATTGGGATCATAATTACTTGGAAGAAAAGCATTCATAGTTTTCATTCAGAACCAAGAATTTAGTCATACTTACTTTGGCTTTTGAAAAATTTCCCTTTATCATCGGATTCTATGTAACTTAATAAATTTTGTGACAAAAAGGATGCCACTATAGCTCTTTGCATTGCCGTTTGAAAATCAAGATTTATCATTAGACAAGCAAAGTGATGTTATGAATAATTTTGGTATTTACTCCTCGATACCATTTTCCACTTATTTTTTGTCAGATTGCTGTGCCTCTTTTTGTTTCATTCATAATGACTTATGTTGGAAATATTCTCACTACAGAGTAGGACATATATTTTTCCCAAAGTGTATACAAGTATTTGGCTATTAAATATTAAGCTTTTGGTACACGCATTTACGCGGCTAGGTTGTACATGAGTGTAATCTTCATATCAATGTACAATTCCTCATTGGAGGGCCATCCTGATATA
>CAAAJI010000167.1:112942-133868 GCA_900642245.1 Fragilaria radians
GCAGCATTGTTGTTGTTGGCAACAACAACTTGTAAATACGCAGGGGAGAGTTTGAGATGTCTTATATTGAGTTGATTGGAAAGGATGGTATTTGTGTTGTTTTCAATCTTGGGAATGGATTTACGCAGCAACAAAATGTCATTATCACAAACTTGAGCCATTTCCAAATAATAGGGGTGCATGCAATATATAACAGAAGGGAATAAATTGGCTGCAGCACCTGCACATTCAGAGTTAGCACCAATGTTGACATCATCCAAAATAGCAGCAATAGCATTTGCAAAAGGTAGCGTGCTTAGAAATGATGCATTTGATATTGTTTTGGATTCATCTTTCTACATCTTTTGATATAGATGACAAGCGTTGGGACCATTTCCTTCTGGTTCATACTCTACCCATGCATTATGGTACTTGCCCTAATGATAAGTTTTACCATTTATTCTTTTGATTTCAGGACTACCAGCCTTTGGTGGTGCTTTCTTCCATACCATGGCATTCTTATGCTTCCCTCCTTGCTACCCTTTCCAGTTTTCTTCTTACCATGGTCTTTAGGAGCTTTGTGAGAAGATTTAGAATTGGCTACTTTAGAAAAGATAATCCTTGAGCTGCTCAAGTTGTGCTGAAGGGGCAATAATTTGTTCCTCTTGTGGCAAGACAGCACACTTGTTAAGTGAACTTATCATGAGTCTATAGTGATCCATATTTTCACCTTGATTATCAGAATCTCTCTCCGGTTTTGAATATTCTTTCTAAAAGTGTCACCAGCAGCAGCTTTGCACCCTTTGAAGAGATAAACAATAAAACTGGAACATCTTCTGCAAGAGCCTTTCAACCTTCATAATTGATCTTGGCATGTTGGTTAAAAAGCTCAATGTTACTATTACTATTACATGTTGACATATAGGCTTCTAGATTCATCAAATTACTTAACAATGTTGTTAATGTAGCTCTAATAAAGTAATTTGAAAAGATCTGGCCCTTTTCATTGTGAACGTGCTCTGCTTCAGAGCTTCCAGACTCAGTCAGTAATGCCATGATGAGCTGGCCTTATTGCTTGATAAGTTTTCTGCTAGTTCCACTTGAGTCAGGAATGTCAATGATATTCCTTTGGCCAGCCAACCACCCTGAGGCAACAGTGCTGTCACATAAATCCTCTATGATCTGATGAATCTGATTTGATTCCACATCAGATAGGAAGGTGGTGGCTTGTTTCCAGGAAGCAGAAAACATGACTTCACATGTGGTTGATTCTGCTGTGTGGCTTGTCATACAGCTGTCTGCATAGCATTGGCTAGGGCTTGAATGTTTGCAGCAGCTATCATTGTTGAAATTATATATTTTATTCTCTCTAGATGATGACTGCTCATTCAAGTGCAACTAAAAATGGCAATTGTGCTGTGTTGTAGGCACAATGGAAAATTTGCTAAGAAATGCGCAGAGGAAGCATGTGAAGTTCTAGCTGGATCTGCGGTAGGGTCCTTCACTGATTCTGATCTACAAAGCAGTTCCTTTAAAATAGAAACAGACTAAAATAAGGGAAAGATAGAGTAATAAAGTTATATGAATAAAATCAAAAAAGGAGAAAGTGTAACGATATATATATCAGAAGCAAAGATCGTTTTTGAGTACTTTGACGTTGTACTTCAAGAGAAGATTTTTGAGAGAAGATCAAAAATGTGTCTTGCGCGGGATACATGTCCGACTGAAGATATGAGAGCGGACTTCTTTAAAAACACCTTGCAAAGTAAACTGTTTAAAGTTTTTCGCGCGAGATTACCTATAACTGTGAGAATGATAAATATACTACTACAAAGGATGTCACTACTTGCACACGTAATTAAAACGTTGTAGATACACTGATATATCATTACTAATGTACTATCTTGGAATCAAATGTCATAAGCCAACCTGCTGAATATCAATTAGAATGACAATTTTTATCAAATCTTCAAGATCTACAGATTTCCTGACAGAAATCAAATTAGATCTACATCTGTTGCCTTAAGAGACACCGATTACTTGTTTTCTTTGCCAGCCGAGGTATCAACCTTTCCTAACAACTATGCAAACTTCGAATTTCGATCCAATATCAAGTAGTCGTGGGATCGATTTCTTTCTCATATCGATCTCACCTGGATTATGCATTGTAACGAATGAAAAAACGTACATCCCCGCTTGACAATGGGACGAGCGACTGTTTCAAATCCTTTCATCTCTCTGCTGCATTTGAATAAAGGAAATTTCTCTACATAAGGCGTATCGCAATCCAATGTTTTAATTTTTTAATGATTAAGTGTATTCTAATCAATGATTTGGCATTTCTGCTCAAACAGATTCAGGATTGACCAGTACTACAGATCCAAAACAGTTCCAACAGGTAGAAGTAAATCGAGCATTAGGTGGGTCCTGTCAGAGAATTCGGCGATGATTCAAGTGTCCATTTGAATAGTTTCGTTTCTCGCAATGCTTGACTTGTTTTCTTTCGAGCTTCGATTGTCGTCATTACACGCCATTGAGGATCATTTGCTGTTCTATCTTGAATCAAAAAACGCCCCCGATAGCTATGGACGTACTCAATAATACCTCGTGAGAGAACTGTCTTGTCCGTTTTCTGATCAGTGGAGCGATACATTGTCTTCATTTCTGATACGAGTTGGCGAAAACGTTTATTTCCTACATGATGATTTGATTTTCCACCTCTTCCTGAAAGAATGTCAGCATCCGTAATTTCATCGTCACTTATGAAAGTTACGCCACTTATTTTCTGCGATGGAAATAGAAGGGGAGGTTGAATATTCCGTAAGAAGCGAGCATCGCAAATTGAAGCATTGGAAATCACGAGTTTTGCTTTCTCTGTTTTGGTCAAAGGAGCGATGTTGAGATTCACACTGTCATTCTTAGCTTCGTGGTTGGCTGCTGTCGCACTAATTCCCAACTTCATGTCACAAGATTTTAACGGAACGTCACGAAAATCAGTCTTTGGCATGAATGTATATGATGAAGGCACAGCTGCCAAGGATTTTAGGGTATCATTTGATGGAAATGGTCTACGTGTGGAAGCCAGATTGCCAGCCAATTGTTGCGCGAATGCCTTACCTGTCTGCTTCGTCAATGTCATACGACTCTGAATTGTATTTAAGTTGGATGATTGAGTCATGTGACTCCTTGAATCTTCTTTATCTGTGACCCAGGATTCTTCGGGTGCAACAGTCGTGGAGAATAGTCGTTTGTGATAATCATTTCCTTTGTTAATACTTCTAATAAACACATTATTAAAGGCATTACCAAGTACAGATATTTGTCTTTCATGGTCTTCATAAGCATCCTCAAAAATGGAATGATCATGGTTGTTGCTATTTGTGGTTATTGTCTTGGCATCCGACTTGACCTCAAGCAATTCCTCACTTTTCGGTTCTAGATGATTTCCTGTGTTCGATTGAGACATGGATTCAGCTTTACGTTTCAGGATGCTAATTTCGTCCATCAGTGATATATTATCAGCATCCAACCTCACCTCAAAGTATTCTTCACGTTTCGTTGCTGCACCATTTGCTACATCATATTGAGAAACGGATCCAATCTTATGTTTCAGAAGTTTAATGTCGTCCATCAGTGATGCAATCTTTGTTTATATTTTTGTGTAAACTTTCTTATCTTAATCTTTCCATGTTTCACCTCACCTCATTTTTTCCCCCGTGACTGCAACATATGGCACATACAAAATTTGCATTGTCATGCATGTGTATTGATCCAACGGTACCACGACTTGGAGCATTTCCGTTGTTCTCACTCTGATTTCAATTTTGTTGTAGGAGCTTATCAAGCAGAAAATATTTTGTTAAGGAAAATTCAAATCAAGAAAACATGGGAGAGTCAAGTTCTTGTTCCAACTTAGAGGACGCTGCACGACGTAAATTTCACAAGCAAGATTTCAAATTTAATATTGAAAATTTTCTATTTATCACTCTCACTAAATTGGTTTCATAAAAATATGATTCATATCATCATGATTTGTATTGGGAGTCATATGTATCCAAGGAATCGTAACTTGACTTGCATCTTTTTTGCGTGCACATATCCAACATGAGCGTTTTCCCTATCAGATATTTTATATCCATTGAAATGCTATTTGAACTTCACTTCATTATGCCTGACTTTAAATGTCGTCTCACGTTAAGAAAATATTATACTCTTTGATGGGAACGCAAGCAATCTTAACGATGGACTCATTGATGAAACTGAAGAGAAAAATAACAAAGAAAATAAAATTGACAGATGAAAGTGCAGAGTATGCTCATCTTTTTGTATTTTCCTGTTTGGAATATACTTATCCGTCTAGATTACCCAAAAATTAGCTTATTTACAGGTAACCTTATACATATGATACAATTCTTATCACTAGGCGGTCATTCAATTTTCCTACTCTGATTCGTTTCTGATAATATTCTATAACCGGAAATTGAAATCCAATCATGTAACATACTGACTCCTAAACGTTGATATTTCTTCGTTTTTGCGTGTGAATTTAAAGTTTGGAGTAATACCATGCACTTCATTGCCAAGCAAGTAGCGTGATAATAAGCTTTGCTGAAGAGTAGCATTAGACAGACTTGTAAATTACGACGATTACTTTGCCACAGCACTCAAGACACTTGAGTCAACAAGGACTGACAACTTGCTCTAAAGTCGAAAGATGTAAATGCTAAAAGTTATCAATTTGAAATCTAACTTAAGCTGTTAATAGATTTGAGAAAACGGAAACAACAGCATCTCAGTTGTTACTGAGAGATTGGTATAATCAAGAGCTGAGGCATCCTTTGCTTATTGGAAGTTAAGTTGCTGAAGGTGATGCAACAATATGCATTGAACTAGGAAGAGCAAAGCATCCATTCTTCTCGTTCTTGCTCACAATGTACACAAATATGCGAAGTCACATAGTATTTTTGAGTTGCCCTGAATTGGGCTTACTCGCTTGCGCGTGACTTCAAGTGAGAACCCAATGACCACAGAGAGATTTTCAACATGATTCCTACGCCGTGTGCTGTAAGAAAATAAGTATTTCATACTAAAGCTATGCGGTAACGCTGGGTATGAAGAGTTGTCAAAGAATACAATCTATCAATCTATGTAATCTTATCATTGATCAAATGTCGTGCAATAAATGTTCAGAATGCAATAACATCCCACTTGAAAACCAAGAAGGTAGTACAATTATCGACGATACAATGGAGGAGAATAGTTTAATTGTATCCGTGTACATTGACTCGTTAGAATGCCCTTCTCAAATCACGCAGATTCAATCAAGTATTCGTACATTACCTAACATTCTGAGTGTGTTTGTCAAATGGAAGGAAAAGATAGTCATAGTCAACTGCAGATGCATTGAAGAAGAAGCTAAGAAAGCTCTTGATATTGTGGAGGTTCTCCAAAGAAATGGTTTTCACGATTGTCGAATCGTATCCAAGGAGTCGAACTCGGGTGGTATTGTACGATCCAAATTGTACATTTCTGGCATTTGCTGTGCTTCTGAATGTCCTATGATTCGTAGTTTACTAGAAGCTTTTCCTGGTGTGGTATCAGTCCAAATCAATATTGCCCTCAAAATGGTGCACGTAGAACATAATCCAAACAAAGTTAGTGCAACTACCCTTGCAAATACACTGTCACAAGATGAATTTGAAGCTCAAATTATTCAAGATGGATCGTCCTCAAATCTTCAAACGAAAGTTGAGCTGCTTAATGATTCGCTTACTATCCCAAAAGGTGAAGCAACGACTAAATCTACACTGGAAATTCCATTGGCAACAAACGACAAAGGAGATGTTTCGATGCATACAAATTACAGAATCACTTTACAATGGAGAGAAAATTTCCCCAATGCTCATGTCATATTGAGTGGCTTTTTTTTTGTTCCTTTCCTTACTCAGTTATATCGGAGGTGACTGGGAATACTTACAATACTTTGGAGTTCCCTCCGTACTGTTTGGGATGCCACCTTCGGCATGGAAGGCATGGAAAACCTTACGCCGTTGTCAATTTGATGCTAATTGCATGATGGTACTCTCGGCATTTGGTGCTGTAGCCCTGCTGGAATTTGTCGAAGCGGCGTCAGTGGCATTCTTGTTTTCTATTTCAGATTACTTAGAGGCCAAGGCAACGTTTCGAGCTCAAAATGCTCTCAGCTCTATTGTTGCTATGAGACCTGATCATGCACGAGTCATAAACCAGCTCGGATCACAAGACTTCATTCTAACTCCCGCTGACCAAATTCAAATTGGCCATCTTGTCCTTGTCCGTACTGGTGATAAAATCGTGGCAGATGGTGTTGTGGTCGAAGGAATAACGCACGTCAATGAATCATCATTGACAGGGGAGGCTATCCCAATTACCAAGGGTCCTGGAGATTCAGTGTCGGGAGGTACCCTCAATGTGGGAGATTCTCCTATTACTGTACGAATTGAGCGCCCCGTAGAAGATTCCGCAGTTTCTCGGCTAATTCGGTTGGTGGAAGAGGCACAAGCAAATCGATCTCCTACAGAACTTCTGGTAGATAGTTTTGCACGAAGTTACACTCCATTCGTCCTTCTCTTGGCAGGCTGTATGTGCTCATTTCCTTGGCTGGTTAGCTATGAGATTGGTCATTTCTGGACTATGAATGGCCTGATTATAATTCTTATTGCCTGTCCTTGTGCCTTGACTATAAGCACACCTGTTACATATGCAGCAGGTTTAGCAGCATGTGCTCAGAAAGGAGTGGTGATTAAGGGCGGAGCAAATTTGGAAGCGCTTGGAAATATCAAAACAGTTGTGGTAGATAAAACCGGAACAGTAACTGACGGTAACTTTCATGTCAAACGGTTGGAGCCTGTGAGCAATCAAATTACAAGATCAGATCTTCTGGAGTATCTGATATTGCTGGAATCACCATCTTCTCACCCACTCTCCATAGCACTTGTCAAGACGGCAAGCAATGAAGGAATCGATATTGTCGAACTGACCAAAAATCGTATGATGCAAAACCATACCTTATTGAAAGGTGAAGGTGTGATGGCAGATGTTGATGGAAAGAAAGTATACATCGGAAATAGATGTTTGTTCGAAAGGCTTGGTATGTACAATGATTTGGGTTCCGCAGATGATTGGTTAGAAGATGCCAGTAACGAAGGTGGAACCATTGGTTTTCTTGGTGTAGATGGACTAGGGATCGTTGGTGCCTTTCATCTGACAGATACGATTCGCGATGGTGCAGCAGAATTGATTGCATCCTTGAAACATTCTGGAATCGATGTTGTCATGCTGACAGGAGATTGTGAAGGTGCTGCACGGGCCGTTGCCAAGCAAGTAGGACTTCCATTGAATGCTGTCCACAGTCAACTTCATCCTGAGGACAAACTTCAATTTGTGAAATCATTGCTTCAACCGACTAGACGTTCATGTGTCACATTTAGGCAACGAGCATCAACGGTGATGGTGGGAGATGGTATTAATGATGCACCTGCATTAGCAGCAGCAGATGTGGGGATTGCTATGAGTGAAGGCGCAGCACTAGCGATGGAAACCAGTGATATCACATTAATGGATTGCAACTTGTCAAAGTTACTCTACACAATCAATATGGGTAAAAGGGTTGTCACGACAATTAAGGAAAATATTTTCCTATGCATCCTTGTCAAGGTGGTCACTGTGACATTTACTTTCATGGGCAAAATGACCTTGCTATCTGCAATTGCATCCGATCTAGTAACTATGCTAATAGTGACTCTAAATGGTGTGAGGTTGATACCATCACGTCATGTTTCATGTATCTCCGTTTGTTCTGGAAGTAATTATGAAACAATGGAGGAGAAGTTCAATATCTAAGACTATGTAATGCAAGTCATGTACGAAAATATAAAAATATCCTTTCTATGAAAGATTCTTGTATGCTCAACGGCAAGCTGTGCTATCATGATAAAAAAATAAGTATTGAATGGAGCGATAACTTCTATACTTAAGATCTTTGAGAGCAACAAATGAGATTAATGTTTGTAATTTAATATATGTTGAAACGTATTGTATTGCGAGCTTTGAATTGTCCTACTTCCAAATCTGTATTTTCAATGGTATTGAATTGGGAAGACTATTGTTAGAAGGCTCTAACTCCCAAGCAATTCTGATTCCATGTCATTCACTGACTTTCCTTTGGTTCTTGCCATTTAGTCCTTCAGCTACACCTTTCAACCTTGCTTTACACTCTTTAATGATTCTCTTCTTCCAACCAAGTTGTTTGTTTTTCAAAACATTATTATTGTTGTTGTCATGACTAGAAGTACGACTGGCAAATAAAAATTGTTCCATGGCAGTTTGAGATTTGGACAAACATGTCTCTTGAATCATGGATACATAAAATAGAGGTAGCCAAAAAATCCATGTGGAATCAAGAGTACGAGAAACAATCTGATATCAACGATTTGCTCATGTCCCACCACCACACAATTGTAGTGTTTGGAATGCAAACTTCATTCACGGATGCAATGTAAATTTTCCTATAAGATTAAGGAGGATGAATTGAAAAGTAAATAAACAACTGGTACTACTGGGTCTTATTGTAGTATTCATTCCTTGATTCATTCAAGGCATCTTGTCATGGTCTCAAAGAATCAAGGAAATATCTAATGCAAGATATCAAAGGCTCCCATCATTTCAAAATGTCTCCAATTACCTACTGCTGCTTGTAAATTTTTTGCTTTGGGTGGAATGCTGCTAGTTAATTAGATCATCTGTTGATGTGAAAATAAAAATCTCACCTACAAAAACAGATTTAGCAGCTTGCTCTAATTCAAGATTTTGTCTGCATGTATAGTCATGATCATTTCTTTGCATTACCTGCCATGTAATGACCAGATTAACAATTAATTCAGTGATTGACATGGTTTTTTTTGTCATTCAAAAGACCTTAGGTTGTACATTGGGATAAGAGTACATCATATTGATTTAATTAGTTCAAAAATAGTCGGATGAGATTCAAATGTATCAAAACAAATGTAACGCGTTGGCCATAGACATAGACGATTAACTGCTTTGGGAAGATTACTTAAGTGCTTTTCATCAGAATTAGTCACCAGTCATTGGAAATTCCATCGCTTTTGTTACGGCTCAATTGGTAATTTCTGTCTACCACTTCTCCAACATACAAAGTTTAACAAAGGAATAATGATTTGTTCAATGAAGTCACCCTAATTACATTCAACAACGGTATGTTATATTTTTGCTGCTGTTAAACAGGCAGTCCATCATTTTAACCTAGCTGTATGTTGTGGCCAACCCTATGGATGCTGCGTTTGTTGTCATCAATTGTTTGCGGTGATTTTCCGCTCTCAATCTGCAGACATGAATACAACCATCATTAAATTAGCAATTGTTCAGTAGGGTACTTGGTCCTAATCACTCTGTTTCATTTTTCTTTTTTGATGATTAATTTCCTGACTTCAAGCAGCAACACATGATTGAAATACATGAAACAGTGCTGATGTCACTCAAGACTTTCTTTAAATGGGAAGCATTCTTCTCATCATAGTAATGCAACGGGAATTGTTGTTCTGGGGAGTGATTATGTTTAAGATTTTTTACATGAAATTGTTTTTCAAATATACACCGTTAACATTTTTACGGTAGTTTTGCTGTATTTCTTCATGATGCAAACTACATGATTCTACATCTACGAAAAAACAGAATTTTCAGTCACATGACAGTGAAAAACCTCTTGAAGATTTTAGATGACATACCATCCACTGGATTAGGATAAATTATGGAATCAATCTTACCTCACGTCTCAATTTCATTCAGCTGAGGCTAAAGCAAATTCTAAAGAAGAACAAATAGAAGACATTGAAGCCAAGGAATAGAGTATTCTATACCACACAAAAAAATACACAAATTGGTCAAATGTCTTTTGATATTACAACCTTGATGGGAGTTGCATGAAGGCTGCTAAATTATACATGAGTGTAATTTTCATATCCAAATATAATTCTGAATTGGCAGGCCATCCTGTCAAATCACAAATATAATATTGTAACAAACCACATTTTTCTTGTAATAACTTCCCAAATACATTCAAGATGGGTGATGAACTGTGTCCATAACGAACATCATATCCATAATGATGCCATTCCAAGGTAATTTGATTTATCTTCAGACATTTGCAACTATCAATAAGATCCTCCAACATTTGATATTCTGAACCCTCCACATCAATTTTCAAAACATCAATTCGGGAATGACCAAATTCCTTCATCAGACTACCCACACTACGAACTGGAAGTTGAATCATTTCTTGATGACCAAACTTATGAGATCAACAGGCACCGGCAGTACAATTATGAGGATCAGCCAGAACAGCCTTGGGGAAGGAATAGATACTAACTTGACCCCAATTATACTTTCTTAGTGTGATGTTCTCATCAGCACCACCACCTCCATAGTAGAATAAATGATAATTGGATAACTTTTTCAATTCTGTATTTGATTCGAACCATTCTTTTGTGATGGGTGATGGATCAAAGGCATATACTTGACAATTAAAAGGAGGTGATGCCAAAACAACACCGAATTCTGGCTGCTTTCGTATTCCAAAGTCATAAACGACACAATCATTGTAGGGAAAGTCATCCAGGCAAATACGCATCAACTCACCATCTCGACATTCATCTGTGGTACAATACTCAATCAGATCCGTATAGTTCTTACATTCCGCAGTTTTCTTATTCCAAAAGAATGGATCACTCTTGTAGCTAAGATAGGTATTCAATTTTAACTCCAAAGTGCGCACTCGATCTAGCAACGATTCATGCATCACTTTGACATCGTTACGTTGATTCCAACCTCTCATCTGTGAGACATCATTTGGTAATTGAAGGATTGCAGCCTTCTGAATCATTTGGATGTAAAGACAACCGTAATAAAATAGTATGACATATGGCAGAATGATGAGGATAATTCGGTTCCGTGCATGCTTTCCCATTGTGAATGTAAGGTAGTTCTTAATTTCAGAACAATGCCAAACCTAGGATCAAGAGTGTAGATTACCATCTCAAAATCATACGCGTCCAAGATGACGAGATATTGCAAATTCGCATGGCCACATGGAATGAGCGTTACTGTTAACAAGTAGAGTTAGGGGTTAATATCAATATGGGAGAAATCTGCACTGTATGTCTATGGATTTGAAGAAAACGTTAGAAAATTGTGAAAAGAAGTCTTATTGTTGTGAATCTGGAGCACAGGTTTCTAGAGCCTATCGATATATGAAAGTCAGGTTGATAAACAAACCTATTCTTTTGTAGAAAGTTATTTTCTACATTTAATCTCTATCTGTTTCTCTCGTTCTCACACACATTGATTTATCACTGCTTTGCATTTGGTGTTCTTTCACATTCCAATTTGGATAAACAATATTCTCCAAAACCTTATCCTTAACATATATGTATGGGAAAGAGTATGGATAACACATTCTATACACCCTTCCTGTAACATATATTTTTAACAGGTTTCTTTCTCCAGTTTTCAAAAGTATATTGCTATAGTGTTTATGAAACAATCCTCCACTTAAATGTTTTATCATAATTTCTGCAGTATTATCTTCGGATCGTACAAACTTAATTCTGATCTTTCCGTTGTCAACGTGTTCTCTTATGAAGTGATATCGGATGTCAATATGCTTTGTTCTTGGTAGTCGTTGATGCATTTTTTGCCAAATAGTTGGCCCCGACATTATCCACGTTAATTGCAATAGGGTAACTGATTGGTACTTCCAAAAACTTAAATACTTCTAAAATGAATATGATCTCTGTGCTAACTTCAGATAAAGCAATATATTAAGCTTCGGTGGATGATAAAGCAACAGTCTTCTGTCCGCTACTCTTCCATGCAATAGGTCAGATATTAAGATAGATCACATATCCATTCAAACTTCTGCTGTTGTCTTTATCTCCAGCATAATCTGAGTCAATGTATCCCTTGATAGTCCAATGAAATACATATTTAGGTTGCAACATCAATTCTCTGTTTTTGGTGTGTTCAACAAACTTGATAGCCCGATACAACATCTTTTGATGCGCAAGGTTGGCTCCATCCATCACTTTGCATATCTCCCTAATACAATTACATATGCCAAGTCTTGAGTGTTTAAGTTGAGACAACAAGGATCCCACTCCAGACCTGTAATCTTCTTGTTCACTCTTGGTGAGTCTAGTTTATTTGTTCTTTGGTTGCATAACTTTAACGCCTGGTCCTGTGGGTGTCTCAAATTCTTTGAGGTTCTTGATGCTATCTTTGAACCGCATGCACAATTTCCCAATCAAATTTGGTTGAGACAAATTGATCTGCCTTCTCTTCTGATCTTACATGCAATAAATCTTCACCATTATGGCTCCTTTTAATTTCAAAATACCTCCCAATCTCCTCCATAATTTTCTTGACTACCGACTTATCTCCAATGACAAAATAGTTGTCAACATACATGATCAAGAACACTATACCTTCGCTCACTTTTCTTTTTAATAGACAAATTTCGCTTTTACATCGCTCAAAATTCAAATATATTTACAAATCACGCCTGCAAATCTTTTCCAGCATGCTCTTGCAGCTTCTGGTCAGGTGAAATAAAAAGGTATGGGTGCAAGTATTCAGACGGCCAATTCCTAATTCATGTACTAAACAATCTGACAAGTAAATAAAAACTGCAGATGTTTGTATTCGAAAAACAGACTGGCATTCAAGAAAAGCCCTAACTATTGATGTCAAATTCGGCCTAAGATTTGGAAGACTCTTGATGTAGTCAAAAAAGAGTAAAAATCAAGATTTTGGAGAACAAAAGGTACTCACCGCCAGAAAATCTAGATAAATGTGCAGGAATCAAGAAAAATTGGGTCGTAAGGCAGCGCAATGTATATCAAGACAAGTGACAAAGGATATAACCAAGAAATTGTCAAAAATTAATACAAGAAGCCCGGTCATGGAAACACTAATTGTTTCCAGCTCATAACGAAGAATCAATCAGATGTGACATCAAAAGTTGCCTAGTAGATGTACTAAAAAAAGTTAAACGACAAATATCACTGGGCAACATTGGAGAATCGTGACATTATTATATCAAGGATGGAAGTTGATGCAACAACTCAACACAGTCGGAGCAGATGACGGTTAATAGCAGAAAAGGTCTGGAATTTGATATACACGGCCAAATAGGAAAATGATGAAAGCCTACGGAAGAATCTGAAACCTTTAATGCAGCCTCTTTCCATAATGATCACATTAAAATAATTAAGTTGTGGTAGGCCATTTGCGAGGAGTTCAGAGAATAGATAAGAGTTTGAGAAAAAGGTTTTAAATCAACAGTTGCAGATGGACTAAGAACAAGTGGATTTTCAAAGAAGAGGAATGTAATACTCCGCTCAAAGCTAGTGACCTGTGGATACAATCAAGCACCGAGGATTGATATTTTGCTCCAGTAGTTTACAACGTCATGAAGAATATGGAAGTGGGAAGGAAACGTTAGTGACCCTTAAACAAACAATCCATGGGATTTTGCGGCATTAAGAGAAGTGGATTTCAATGAAGCTTGTGGACCCATATTTGTGGGAAGAAAAATCATGGAAATTTCCTCTTATTGATGCATCACCTTGCTATTCTCTTTTTAAATCATTTATTATCTTACATTTGCCTGAATTGCAGGTTTAATTCAGCTTTTAATCTAAGATACACGAAGTCCTTATGCGTTGTAACACCAAAAATTTGAAGTACTTGACCTGCCAAAGTTCATGGCTAATATCATCATCAAATCCAACATAGTTGCAAGACTTCTGAAATATCTCAAATTTTCTGAAAAGGCCCCTTGACTTGTCAAAGATTATGATTGTTGAGATTGCTTACATCAATTTTGCATGAATCTGTAATATTATGTGATTGTAATCTGAACTTTAATGTTTAACTCAAAAATTTGATTCCAATTCTTTTAGTTTTCCAAGATTTTCATCTATTTGCTACTTGTGCACTGTACATAATCTATATGGTGAAGAAAAAAGTGTTTATTGCCAAACATATACAGACCAATCTTTTGTTAAGATGTACTGAATGAAAGAAACTATTTTTCATTGGCAGTAACTTTTCAAATTTGTGAATTTGCTGACTTCTGAAGGCAATAAGATTGAGAATTGATTGTTAGATAAATCAAGGCATGTCAAATGAGAGAGTCTCCCAATCTCAGATGGAATATTTCCTTCCAATAAACTACTTGTAATTCTCAATCTTTGTAGCTCTGTCATCAATCCAATGTCAGAGGGCAAAGTTCCAGTCAACCTTGATTCAACAATTTCAAGACTTGTGATACGATAAAAAGCAGATAATTCATTGGGTATCTGTCCTTTAATATTGCTCCCTCCCAAATATAGAGATTCCAGATTTGTAGGAAGGAATGAGAGTAAATTTGTAATAAAAATATCATCTGTAAAGCTATTTGATATTCGTAGCATAGAAAGACTGGAAAAGTGAGATAACTGTGACAGAAAACTGACTTCCAGACTCATCATGCTGACAAGATCAAAGAATCTGAGATTTATGAGCAAAGCTATTTCTGTTGGTAGCATTCCTTCCACTCTATTTGGCAATGCAAGATAAGCTTGAATGCTGATTGAGATAAGAGTTGCACAAGAAAGGTCTGAGTTCTGTGCCAACTTACTTAGCTTTAACAGGTTTCCAATCTCCATAGGAACTATCCCAGATAATGCCACATTCATTAAATTCAAGGATTGGAGGTTTTTGCATAATCCAATCTCGGTGGGTATTGTACCAGCAAGTAAGGAAAGTTCTAAGTTGAGGGCAGAAAGGGATCTCATTTTCCCTATTTCAGTGGGCAGCGTTCCAGATATATATGCACTATTCAGGTTCAAGTTTTGGATAGACGTGAGTTCCATGATCTCTAACGGTAGAGATCCAACCAAATTATTTGATAATAATTCAATTTCTTGAATATAATTGTCCTTAGAGCATGATAGACCATACCAGTCTGCATGACATGGAGAGTTTCCAGTTAGCCAATTACGATTGTTTCGCCAATCATAACCACCCATGGAAAAGTAAAAGATTGCCATTGTCCAATACTGTAAAATATTTTCGATTGGATCCTCTTCATTGACTTGAGCGATAGCAACAGCAACAAGGCCAAAGTGTCTAGAATCGCACGGATAGGGATGTGAGTATTTTCCATCTAAAAGATCCATTGCCAATTCCTGAAAAGTTGTGTTCGCACATGAGGGTACCTCAAGGATGCCAAATCGACATTGAACCATCTCCTTTTTATCAAGGTAACAGAAAGAGGTAGTTTCTTCATTTTGATGAGTTTTCACTTGTGTGACAACAATCGTAGATACAATGGCAATAACACTTAGTACCATGACAATGAGTAACAAGGCACAAAAAGTCTGCTTGTTAGTATTTAATCCATTCCTTAGACTTGGCTGTGCTACTATATCATCCTGATTGAGATCCAACCAATTTGGAATATCATCGTTATTTTGTGCCATATTTTCATAATTAGAGGAAGATTCATCGTGCAATAATGGATCGATCGTTGACGTATAGATGTCATTTGATTCCCACAATGGCATTTGATGTTGGTTGAATGGCTCATTTGAGATGGCATATGCACCAGGTAGAGAATCGTCGATATCATCGATATCCTTAGAATCATTGTGCTCATTATTGTTTGGTTGGGTGGTTGACTCTTCACCATTGCCTGGTATCGTTAATTGAGCTTTTCTCAGTCTTTGCATGTGCCACCGACTAGTTTGACGACTCATTATTGTTTTCTTCAAACGTGAGATAGTGAGGTGATGTTAATATCATCTCAGATATCAAAAAGGTATGCGAAATCAATTACCTACGTTATCGACGACCTTAATGAGTGCAGCGTCATAAGGAAGGAATACTGCTGCTGTGAATCCAAAAATAGTGTATGTACCACTTGGTACAGAAATATTGGTGTACCGCGAACATTAATGTTCAGGATTCCAATGCAGTTCGAATTGAAAAACATTGAGTTTGTTTATCATGATACAAAAACATCTGCAGTATACGTTGGTCCGCTGCGAGAGCGGTCCCGCTCAGTACCACTTGAACAGTCATATTACCATTAATGTTGACATTATATGATGAAATGAAAATGAGGTGTTCCTGGATACACAAAAGTTAAATCTTTGACCCAAAAAAAGTTTTAAACTAAATTATAATTTGAACTGAATTTAAAAATTAATTTTCTAGAGCATTGATCCAATCCCATGGTGGTTGTTTCTTGAGCAGTCTGCTTTTCTTGGCATGAAAATATGAATACGTTGACCTTTGCATTTAAAGTTCCACCTCCACAAAAGGACATCATCTCCAATGTCAGATGGGGTACTATTCACTCTCTCATAATTCTTCTGAAAGCTAACTTCCTTCTCCTGTGAGGAATGATGAAGATACCTTGATTTAGCCTGGATGTGAAGGGTAGAATAGCTACGTTGAATACAACCTTCCCAGTGCTGGTCTTATCATAAATTGATAAAATTAGCTTTTCTTCTTTCCCTCTTCCAATTCAACATCAAATACTTCATAAGACTTTGGGAAACAACCTTTCCCAACAAAAAATCTTTAAAAATATTATGTTTGGCTATAGCAAGGAACTTCTAGCTCCAAGTTTGCCACTCAGCGTTCTTCCCATAGAATGGGATCACAAGAATTGAATCGAACGCCAATCAGCAATCCAAAAGGCGTAATTAATGAACTTGATGAAGTGATAAGCTTCCTAATACGTAGGATATAAAACGAGCAGGTGTGAACGAGTTAGAAAGTCCTCAAGGCTAAAGATCAAAGAAAGAAAAGAAGGAAAAGAATTTAAGCTTGTTGAACTAAAAGAATTGTAGATGCTAAATTTAGATTCGAAACTAGGCTACGTCGTTCCCAAAAAAATTATCACTATTGGATATCTTAAACATATAAAGCTAAGTTAACTGATTGTGAAGGATATTCCCAACCAAGCCAACATTACATGGGATAGCACTATCTCAAGATCTGTACCCAAATAAGGAAGTTTCAAAAGGATTAGCTCATTGCTCTAATTTACAACTCCTCCTAATGATTCAGGGTGTAGACTGTTTGCGACAGATTCATTTTAGAACCTGAGATACTACCTGTTAGTAAACGTCAAAATTGCATTCTTTCCTTTGGCATTTTGGTAGACCATTTACCAACCTATTGATTTAGTTAATGCGTTGAATAATTGATGTTGGACCTTATTGTCTGCTCCAACTGATTAAGTAAAAATGTTTCATTTTCCTTTTGTAATTCTTAAGGTAAACTATTCCTTAGGTTAGTGGGTTCAAACCTCGATAATACGTTTCCTTTTATTCTTTGCAGTCACGCATATTGCAGTTGAGCCAATTTCCATGGTATTTGCCATTCCGTGGTTGATAATGCATAAAAATAAACTTGATGACTACAATTTTCAAACAAGTTAAAGATCATAATGGACCACTTTTTAAAGCAGAAATATCAATTTTGGGAAGTAAATGGGGTCATAAGAGTTAGTAAATTCTGTTGTTGTAACCATAATTATGACTGAAAGCATGGAGTTTGCCTGCAAGATAAATTAAAAAATGAAGTTACTTGATTACACTTTTTCAATTTACATTTCTTTTGGTACAAAAACAAAGTAGATTGGAAAGGATTAGCATTCCAGATTTATTTGTTATCCTGCTTTTGGATCGAGAAATTATTCATGCCCACACTTTTGGAGTTATCAAATATTTATGGTCTTCTTCGTCAAACGTGCATGTAGTAGAAAAATTGACAAATTCCTTTCTCTCACACTCTGTCTCTAGTTTGGTTTGACACGCATAAATGCTGCCAGATTGTACATGAGTGTAATTTTCATATCCAGGTACAATTCTTCATTGGCAGGCCATCCAGTCCAATCACACAAATAGAATTGCGATAATCCACATTTTTCTTGTAATAACTTCCCAAATACATTCAAGATGGGTGATGAACTATGTCCATAACGAACATCATATCCATAATGATGCCATTCCATGGTAATTTGGTTTATTTTCAGACATGTACGACTATCAATGAGACCCTCTAACATGCGATATTCTGAACCCTCCACATCAATTTTCAAGACATCAATTTGGGAATGACCAAATTCCTTCATTAAACTACCCACACTACGAACTGGAAGTTGAATCAATTCTTGTTCACTAAACTTTTGAGAACGACATGCACCGTCTGTACAATTTCTAGGCTCGGCTATTACAGCTTGAGGATAAGAGTAGATACTAACTTGTCCCCAATTATACTTTCATAGCAGGATGGTTTCATCATCACCACCTCCTCCATAATGAAATAAATGATAATTGGATAATTTTTTCAATTCTGTATTTGATTCAAACCATTCCTTTGTGATGGGTGATGGATCAAAGGCATATACTTGACAATTAAATGGAGGGGATGCCAACACGACTCCAAAGTATGGTTCTTTTCGTATTCCAAAATCATAGACAACACAATCATTGTAGGGAAAGTCATCAAGGCATATACGCATTAATTCTTCATCTCGACATTCGTCATTCTTGCAATATTCAATCAAGTCGGTGAAGTTGTTACATTCGGCTGTAATCTTATTCCAAAAGAATGGATCACTTTTGTAACTTAAATAGGTATTCAATTTTAATTCCAAAGTGCTGACACGATCTAACAAGGTTTCGTTCATCCGTTCTGCTACTACTTTTCGAGAATGATAAGGACCAAATGGTCGTACACCCTTCAACGACGACGATGACTTTGAAGATATCATCATTTCATGAAGGATCAGAATATGAAAATAGAGATATCCAATCAATACGTAGGGGAGTATGGATTGAAGGATGTGAAGTGATGGAATCTTTTTCATAGATGACATTGAATTTTAGAAGCTGAAGAAGAGCAATAACAACAGATTATTGGGCCAAAGTCATGTATCAACGGATCAAATCTTTTGCGTAGAAAAGTCTGTGGCATTCGTACATTTAACATACTGCACCGTAGTGTTCCTTGAATCGCGATTGTGAAACATATGATGTTGGTATCAAAAGTGTGTCATTTTGCATCATAAGACGTTAACACTTCTCCACCCATAAAGCATTTTTTCTTCAAACATGAAACATTCATAGTTATGTACATATATATATAAATGAGCCTCAAAGATCTCATGAAAGCAACCAGAATTTCAGATTATGGAATAAACCATAAATGACAAATTGAGGGTATGATGATCTCTTATACTCATTCCTGGAATTTAAGACGCAATAAAAAATGGCATTTGAATTACTGAGCTTCTTTGATCAGTGAAACTAGAGCATGCAATCTGACATAGAGCAAAAGCATGACCTGAAAACTCTACCAAAGGTTAGGCATGGGGTCAATGAGGTAATAGTGAACAAAGACTCAAGATTTTTAAAGCCCTCAAAAACAATCAAAATAAGTCAAGCGTTACGTACTGATTATGCATATTGATAGGAAATATCATTATATTTTCTTGCAAAGTTCAGCTGAATGATGTAATGATAAAATGCAAAATAGCAACTTTATGCAAGAGCATTAACGCTTTCATGCTTGACATGGAAATTGAAAGCATTCCTTGAAAATTACTGACAAGTACATGTTGAAGTTTTTGTCAGATACTAGTTTTTTTCTGTCTCAATTAGAATGTGTTTTGTACGTCTCACCTACATCTTGAAACTTTTGTCAGATACTAGTTTTTTTCTGTTTCCACTAGAATGTGTTTTGTACGCTTCATCTAAAGAATCAGCGCATACTCTTTAAATTGGCGTGGTAAATATTAGGAGGCACTTACCAGCTATGGCTACAAAATCACAAGTTTTAAATGTCAAGTGTAAAACCTTTGTTTTGGAGGTACATACATTTGAATACAAGAATCAAAGAACGAGGTGACTGCCGTTTTACAGTACTGAATGTACATAATGAAGGTGTCCTTTTGTAGATGGGCATATGTGTTGCGCTTTCTAATGGGTAGTTCCACTCCATTAAGTCTATATTTTATAAGGACGTGTACCTTACATGTAGGTCATATGTAGTACAGTTTATGGCTTCATGCTGTTACTTGCATTCCTTCCTCATTTTGATTTTTCAAGTGATTTTGCGGACAAAGAAATCACTTGTCTCCTGGTGATTATTGTCTGAAGAACTAATCCAATGACTATCCAGCCTTTGGTTGTGCAATCGTTGGGACACGGCTTGTCACAAACACTTCAAGGAAGTTCAGGTCCAAATCATAGTCATTATCTATACAGGTATATCAAATAATTCAGGTAACAGCCCTACAACGTGGACACACATTCGATCAATATTTAGTTTAAGTCACCTTCCCACCACCATTTCACAAAACAATAATATTTCTTGTCATAGTCTTTCTGTACCCCAACATACTCTTGGATACTACTAATACAAAAAGGAACGTCGAAGAACACTTTCGGCACGACCTGTACTTTGAGTCATTTTACGACGACTATCCTGAGAATCACATTGTTGACTTTTCGTTGCGGCGGGAATAGTAGTATTCTTGTTGTTGACACCACTACCTTTCTGAATAGGCGTAATTCCTCCTCTTCTTCTTCTGTATTGTCCTTCCTTTTCCTCATCCAATTCATCTGAATAACTCCGACGCCTATATCGATTTTTAGGTTGAAGGTCAGATACGAATGTCTGAGATAACAATCGATTGGAAAGACATGTCGATAGTAGTCTCATCGCAGCACGACCTGTCGATGCTGTTGTTGATAATCCTACAGAGGATTCCTGTGACGTCATGGATGCAGTAACAGAATCCGACAAGAAATATTGTTGTTGTTGCTTG
>CAAAJI010000168.1:0-13542 GCA_900642245.1 Fragilaria radians
GTTTTGCATGAATAACTCTTAATTTCAACGGGCTCCGTGGTTCACAAGGTTTTTTTATTGGCTTTTATTGCTTGCAGAACATGGCGTGAAATTTTATCATTAGGCAGTAAGTTAGGCAGGTAATGGGCATTACTTGATGTATCCCCTTTTCAACATTCGCTGTCATGATAAGTAATGCACGTTTTTTTTCAGTAAGCACAAATCCCATTGCCGGCTAATCTGCTTCGTGTCTATATACTTATTTGAATAATTTATGGATTGTTTATGTTCAATTCAGCATACAATGGTATATCAGCATATTTATATTGACATATATATCTTAAATCAGCTTTTATTTTGCATAGGTGCAGTACGCAAAGTGGTAACTAGATTACTGATTTCCATAATCTCTCAAATCGATGGAGCATTCATCTTGAGGTTTATTTGTTGTCATATTACCTCCACCCTTGTGTTTCCTGAGAAAGAATCAAAGTTATGAATACGTTTAAAATAAGTTGACTCTAATTCGTGACTTGCGCAACATTTTACTGGTTGACGAAGTGGGAACAATTAAAAATAGAATTCAGAATCCGAATTGAAAACTTGCAAATCAATGGCACACTAATTCCTGAATAAATCTGTCATGTCGAAATTTCGGGGAGATGATGACTTGTTCGCAATTATGGCCGAGATGTCTTCGGAACAAGGGTATGAGACAAAGGTTGATGTAAACGAAGGAAGAGATCAAGAGGCGAGATTACAAGCCACAAAGCGTATAAAACTTTGCCATGATGTTCAGGAGAATGAAGTATCGCTTGGAATTGAATCGATATGGAATCCATTTGTTACCATAAATGACTATAGTATTGGGAAAACAAAGTGCATGGCTCCAACAAATCCTCATGTCGAAGTTTTTCGACGCAGAGCGTATGAGCGATTCAAAGTTAGTGTAAATGACTTGTTTGAGCGCATAAATGGAAATTCGACAAAGACTGGAATATTCAACTTATGGAGGGACCTTAACATCGTAGCACTCCTAGAAAAGTTTCAATTCTCTGTCAAAATGATGGAGGCTGAGATCTTAAAGGAAACGCAGTCACTGCAAAAACTCAATGCAGAGCTATGGACTACTAAGCAGGTTCATTCCTTTATACAAATCGCCTCAAATAATAAAATGTGGATGGACCCAATTCTTATTAGCAAATCTTTAGAGTTTAGGAAGAATTCAGAAGATGACATTATAGCACGTGCGATGATCAATGAGTTAGAATTTGAGTGGACCCGTGCTTGGCGCAAAAAAGTTGAATCTAAGACTAGAGATTCGGAGCTAAGTTGTGTTTTTACATCCAAGAAATTCAAGCGTATGGTCGACACTTTCCTCCGTGGCATTAAATCTATTAGTCTTGAAGCCATGGACAGTTTCCAAAATTCCCTTGCCAAGAGAGCAAGAGAGGAATCTCTTCGATCTCACCCAAATCGGCAGCTACTCCCTAAGTTAACTACTTCAGACGAATGCTCTAATGTTTCTTTCTCTGGGTTGAACTTTTCAATTAACCATGAACATTTGGAAAAATTGAAAGTTTTATTCGATAGACAAAATCAAATCAGTCAAACACACGATGAACATCGCGCCAAATTTGCATCTTGTCTGTTTTCCCTATTGGCACGGTACGATATGATTCAAGGAGCTGGCTTGCAAGCGGCCATGCGTGGAGCAATTTTTGATGTTTTGAAGAATCATTTTGACTGCATTCTAGAATGCTTTGCCTCGCCACTAAATTGTCGTTACGAACGTTTTCTATCTGCATTCCCTGATACCGATTCACCTTTCGGTAGCCTAGGAAGCTTCTTCGACTTTGATTTCATGCTAGGTGGAAGTTATCAAGCCAATCCACCATTCATCGATAACTTCATTTTTGCTATGCAAAGGAGAATGGAACGCCATCTAAGCGATTGTGACAAGCCGCTTTTGTTCATCGTCTTTGTTCCAGCATGGACCGACACATTAGGATGGAAAGCTCTACGGAAAAGTATTCATTTAAAGCAACATATACTAATTGACCAGGCATCTCATTACTACACAGAAGGTACACAGTACAGACGGAAGGAAACAAAACGTGTTGCATCCTTTGATACATCAATATTCTTCCTCCAAAATGAAGCTGGAAGTAATAAATGGAAAATTAAAGACAGCGCTATTGAAGAATTGAAAACAGCATTCTCTCTCTAAGCGCGACACATGTCAAAACTTGATGATAGCAAGAAGTAGTAACAATCCTGTCATCCTGGCTTCTTGATTATAGCTTCTAGACTTTGTTCGTTTAAAATCGGGACCCAACTTTTTTCCGATTGCCAAAGAGCCCAATTTCTGGTGGTAAATGAATAGCCCACCACGACATCAATTTCCATGTTTAATATTTATGTTGTGATTGAATTAATTATCTTTATATATACAGCGGATACAACAAATAATCATAAGGAGGATGGGATTCCCTAAGTAGTTAAATGCACTATACTTCTATATCCCTGAGTTTTTTTTATTTGATGATGCGGCTCACTACTAGTTTTATAAGTATAGAACCCATCCTTCATTTACAATCACGACTTCAAGACTATTAATGGTATTCGGCGGGATAATCACAACGTGTCCAGCATTGAATAATTTTGTTGAGTTTCGGAAATAAAAGGTCGTGCTCGCAGCCACATGTATATATCTGGAGGCGTGGAATCCCTCAAAATGTCTGTTTATGCAGCTTCCGTAACCATTGCAGCCAGTTTCATTGTGTTTTATTTGAGTGAGTTACCTCCTACTACAACTAGCTGCCTTCCAGCCCTGATTCTTTGAGTTAGCTCAAAACGATCTTTGACTTGCTTCTTTCTTAGCTTAGGTTTTTACTTGAGAAGCCACTTAAATCTAGTTTTGCGGGAGTTATGTAAACGTTTGCGGCAACGCTATCATATTTTATCTTTTTATGGATTGTAATAAAAAAACAAGAAAGGCAACAAAAGGCCTGGAATACCTCCTTAAGACCAAAGAGGACACACATGATTGCAAAGAAGATAAGCAGAATACAAAGACAACAGCATGGCAACAAAGCTACAACGCTTAAAGGCAAAAAGTAAAAAAATGCTCTCTATAAGGATCAAAGCATTCCAATTAGAGCTACAGACTAAGATTTTTCGGTTCAGGGAATAATGTGGACTAACGGTAGACGGTTTTAAGAATCAATTCGGTAGCAGAAGGACAGACTGAGGGAACATTTTGTTGAATAGAGTTTGAGTTAATCTTTGAAGTTATGAGCGAAACATTTCTCACATCATGGCCAGAATAACTGTTGACAGCGAGCGGGTATTTCATTTGATACTTTTGATTCTGAGTTCTTATCTAGTTGGCAGATTCATAGAATATTGCTTCAGTTCTTTCTCGGCATTGTCAGCGTATGCACTTGCCGTGACCGTGGTTTGTCAAGTTAATTCAGGATTACAAAAAGTATGGGAAGTGGGGAGGATATCCAGCTCTTTGGCAGAAAAGGCAGATACAGATATTTTGAAAGCAACAGGTACAAGCCACAAGATTACCAAGAGGCATGACAGGAAAAGACGAAAAAGAAGAATGAGTAGGAAGTTCGTATAAATCAAAAAACCTCCAAATGTATGTATACACATTTTTGCGAATGAGACAAGACATAGAACAAGGACATTAGTAGGTAATCTCGAGTGCAATGTTAACCATAGTCTTAACAGTGGCATGATACTTGCGACTAGCTAAAATAACGAAGCGTTGCAAATATTTGGTGTTGTATTGGAAAATATGCCACGACATC
The DNA here is from genome assembly GCA_900642245.1 of Fragilaria radians. Taxonomy (NCBI): domain Eukaryota; phylum Bacillariophyta; class Fragilariophyceae; order Fragilariales; family Fragilariaceae; genus Fragilaria; species Fragilaria radians. Next base: position 3,804 of record CAAAJI010000168.1, read on the forward strand.
ATGTGCTGAGTGATGCATAGGGCGATCTAACCATGCCTGAATTCATGAGGATGATCAACATATTCCGGTTCAAGACCGTGTGATATCGCTTGATACGAGGAGATTGGAACAACGTACGCATTCTTCTACGGATTGCAGGATAGAATTCGCCAACTTTGGAGGCGGATAGTCAGCTCGATATTTGCCAACAAAATCATATACATCACCTAACTCCTTGTTGGAAACAGGGGTACCCATGATAAATTGAATGATGTTTCCAAGTACCTGTTTGGATTCATCCTGAGATCTGTCAGATTGCAACATGCGGGAAATCGGGCAAACCAATGGACGAAAGGGTGCCACAGATTCTTCACTCTTTAGCTTTAACACGCATTCGATGCAGGACATCCAACATTCTGTTGTATCGGCAAAGGAACTGTTAAGCTTTTGAAATGCCAATGCTAAATTTGGGGTTTCTTTGACTAAGTGAGAGCCCAAAGGGGTTGTATGACGAATTGCGGAATGAAAGGTTCTGATACTATCTCCTTCTGGCAGTTTTCGTTCCAAAAGACAGCGACTAACAACGTTCGGACATGTATCCGTTAAGACAAGATATCGCAACGAAGATGCACAACAGACAGCTCGAATCAGGGGCAGTAGCGATACAACAATGGCTTGGCCGGGAAGTATAATAGAGACTTTTTGAGCATGACAGGCATGGATTTCGAGTGTTAAGAGTCCCAACCAACATGCTTCAAGGGTCTCCAAAGGGATTCCAGAGCTTGATTGCATCCGCTGTGCAAATTGAGCCATCCATATGGGTTCCTTAACGACGGGCTGTAAAATTGGTGATAGAATGAGAACATAAAGTTGAGAGTCTAGATATAAAATTTTCATGTTCCTCATCGCTGGACGATACGTACAACTTTGAAGTCTTTCAAGACCTCCGTTAGGAGCTGAACACCCAGTCCACCCGTTGCATCCGCTATGATGCAAACGTCACATGTAATCGGATGTTGAGTAATTAAGTGTTGGATTCCAAGGCGGAATGACGAGAAAGTCATTTGATAAACGATCGTATCCAAATAGATCCAAATGCATTCATCTCGTGAAAGGAGATGTTCATCGATGCCTATTCCGAGAATCAAAGGATGTGCAGACTCTTCGAAGCAGCGTTGGAGGAATCCTTCTACTTCTAGTTCTTTTACTAATATCTCTAAATAAGAATCGCCACCCATTGTTAGAAGGCTTTTCAACAAGGCCTTCGTGGTAAATTTTTCCCATCTGTATCGATACGTGGCAGTGCGCTTCTCCTGTAATTTGGTAGGTGCAAGCACTCGACGGGAAACACAGTCTAACTGTAAAATAGGAAGAACGGCGAGGCATGTAATTGCAAATGCAGTCAAAAGTTGCAAAGAGAAGTCCGTTGATGGAATCGTTCCATTTTCCATTCGTCAACGCGTTCAAACACCCTTGTGTTGGGAATGCCACTTGCGGTTCAACACCTTGTCTATTTTGACAATAATGCTTTTTAACATGAAAAATTAAGATCCTTAAGGAACCCTGAACCTTATTGTGTATAATGCGTTGAATAATCAAATAGCGACACTGCAAGAGAAAGGACAAAACAGACAGAAAAGCAAATATACACATGATAGGTTGAAGAAGAAGTTTGAGCGTAGCGCAGCTCCTTCCTTGGCAAAAACAGAGTAGTTGTTTAGGCAGAGTACTTTGAAGAGAAATGAGGATCCAGATTCTTTCATAACTTACTTGACGAAGTTACAAGACATAGGATCTACAATGAGTTTCTAAATCATATTTCAAACAATTTTACTGTTAAGTGTCATGTGACCTCTTTGCGAAAGAAAAATAATGCTTCTGGTAAAAAAGCGCATTGTATCAATAAAATGCGGATATTTGGAGAATTGGGTGATGCCACCAAATTCAATGAATGTGGATCAATCAAGGAACTATGTAAATGCTTGTTGGAAACCTTCAATTCATTCTCGTGATGCTTACCGTATGCTCAATATAAGATCAAATAACGTGATTAGAACAAGATGGAACTTGGAAACGGAGTGATCAAGCCAACAATGATGAAAAAGAATCCAAGGGAGTTGAATTTGAAGAAAGTTCTATTAAAGGGGATGAAGAGTTTCAAGCCAAAGGCAATAAAAGCAACAAAGAACCTGAACGTTTTTTTTAATCCAGAAGCAACTGACAAACCTTGACATATAAAAAATCAAGAAGATAATTCCTAACACTATGGGTTTTGAGAAATATCCAGTCTAATGCTTAAGTAATAGACTAAGTGATGTATTTGTGTAGGTATTGGAGATGTCCATTTACCGTTACTATGAGTAAATAATGATGGAATTAAGATATGATTATATTTGCACATCTACTCCTGGACAGTTACAAGTTAATTATCCTTTTTGTTCCTCCCACAAATTTGGATGACGATGAATCATAAGAAAAATGACTTAATATTGCTTTTAAATGGAAAGTGTCTTTAATACTTTCCAGAACCAAGATACCTAAATGGCAATAACCTTGATCACAATAAGATCAGATTACAAGCCAAACTCTTCATTATCTAGTTGAAGTTCTTATCCCAAATTGTCCTAATTGGAAGTTGGAGAAGCACTCCCAATTTTTCAAGTGAAGATCCTGACACAAGATTGAACAATTCTTCAAGAGAAGTTCAAGCATCTCTTGAAGAGAAGTTCTATGACTACACAGATAGAAATAGTCCCTAAGGTAGCTTTATTGTCATTTGTGCCCATTCAACGCAAAAGAAAACATCAATGATAGCTTCTCAAGCGAACATTGCCTTGATAGTTTGTGATAATCAAAACGAAACAGCGATCTTTAAGGAAGACTAGGATCATCCTATTCAGAGGTATAAACGAAAGTGGCAAGAGACCATTCAGAAAGAGTTCCATGCGACTCATTTGAGCCTTCAAAAAAGTTTAACAGTATGTGCGTTTTCAAGTAGATACAAAACCGCGCATCTTGAGCTTGAGCAGTTGCCTCTGGACACAGTCAAGTGCTAGGTATTCACTTGAATAACAGCTTTGCACTTGTGGCCAAATCCTGCTGGTTGCAATAATTGTTTGAAATCTGATGGTCAGATAATTGATGCAAAAACGGCTTTTCTTGTATGGAGACTTGAAAGTGTAGATTTTCATGTATCCCCCTCCTTGTTGAGAAATAAGTATTTACCTCATTCAGTAGTGCGGTTGAATATGTGGCAATGCCTGAATCGGTCAAAGATTTCAGATTCATCTGGAAAGTCTTGGGATCTCTGAAACATTGGCTTGCACCAAAAACGTTGGAGCTTTTGTTACAACTAAAAATGCTTCGTTTGGCAAACGGACTAGACAAATGCATACATGACAGCACTTCATTCGTGAATGCCTTGAAGATGAGTTTAGTGATATTAGCTTTATTAAGACAGAGGAGAGTGATAGAGATATCTTCACAAAAATTAGAGCAGCAAGAAGTATTATTAGCATGTGGATGCGTTTCTAGGAGAGATGATGGGAGACTGAATAGTTTTCTATAGGAAATGTATCAGAAGGTATCGCGTATGCATGTTATTGGAAGGGAAATTGCATAGCTGGGAGCAGCATTAATAATTGGCAAAATACCATCATTTTTGTTGCCGATGTAGATTATTGCAAGCGAAAACCCATGTAAGGAGAGTATCAAAGGTCTATTGTCTTTTGATAAGGAAGCTTTTATAAGTTAGCGCGAACCGAATTATCATAGTCTGTTTGGAATGAAACTGTAGCCTGAATGAGTGCTCGAGTCAAGATCCATGACCTGCACAACGTAGACCAGCGTAGGAAATGTCCCAAGAAGCTATAAAGTGTAGCTTCCTGATACAAGACTAGAGGTGAGGTGCAAAGGGAGCATGCAACACACAAAATCAGGATAAGTATGGAGTGGAACCCCTAGTCTTATCTATCATGTCTGCAACATACACGTGATCACACCAACCAATGAAAAAACAAAAGGGTGTTCAAATTTCCCTTGAACCATACAAACTATTTTGGTTTCTAACCCAAAATCACTGATCTATAGAAGAGGAGCTAAACTATCAGCACCCACGTCACTTGTGAACAAGGCAGTGCACACTAAGCAGGACCATTCAATAAGTGAATGGAACATAAAGTGATACACATGGATAGTGCAGATAAGTTGAAAGAAAAAATGGAGGAGCTTAGAAAAATATAGATAAGAAAATGATCAGTCTGAATCTAAAGGCTGAAAAATCATTGCCAAGAAGTGGAAGAACATAATGATCCAAGGAAATAGAATTAGGAAAAGTATGTTGGAGCAGAAATCCAATAATTTAGGGAGTAAGCATAATTGGAAAAATTGAAAGAGTGGATATAGAAAAGAAGAGAGAACCTTCAATCATTTAGAGATAATCCAAAAGTATCCCAAATCAGGAGAGATGAACTAAGATAGTTGGCACAACATTAATGCTCCATGACTTGGATTAAGCGGATTTCACCAATACTCGGATAGCTTTCTCGTGACTTCCAAGGAAAGGCTGAGACTTCTTTCACTTGTATACTTCCCACTCTGGACAGCGTGATACCGAAACCCTGTAATGTATCTTTCGAACTTCCACTAGGTAACCTAGAATCTTGCTGGGACTTGAGCTTCATTAGCTCTGCGATACGGTCCTTCAATAAAATCATAGAACTCAGTCGAAGCGTATGCTGTAACATTCCAGCATCGTAGTCCAGCTTAGAATATAGATCCTTTAGTTTTTCAAGCTCTGCTTCCGTTTCCTTGAGTCTATTCCACTCCTGTTCGAATTTCTCATTCTGAAGCCAAAACGGAATAGAGAAGTAGATTCTCCCTTCAGGTAAACACACACCATTCCGCTCCGCACCTTCTGGGAAATCCAAATAAAATCGAAGCTCACCACCAAATCCGTCCATCCGTAAATGTAAGCTGTATGCTCCAAGATTGACGGCAACTCTTTGTAAGCCATTCTCGTTCACAAAGGTTGGTTCCTTTAAAGGCCGAAGCTGAAAAGTGGGATATTTTTCTAGGAAACTCTCATTCTGATTTTCCGTTATTGTTTGCCCTCCGAATAAGACTTTTAAATGACGAAGAGCCACACCAAAACCATCATCAAAGCAATACTTAAAATCATCTTCTTTTAGTCCGAATACCAATAAATCCATCACACAAACTCTCTCTTTCCACGATGTTTCCACCAATGATGGCGACCAGCCACAGGAACATGGTATTAAAATAAAGAATTGAGCCAAAAGCAGTATAGTTGGCCACCCTGGCCATGGTGGCATGATCAAGGCCGATGCACAAATACTGTATTGAAGTTGGATTTTTCAAAATTAGTATTTAGCATTTTAATGGGCTTAGTATGTAAAAAAACCACGTCGCCACTCACAGGAAAATCAGGTAGTAGGAAGTCTGTGGAAGTGATACCAACGATACTGCAAGGAAACCAGATAAACAAGCGGCATCAGATGTCAACACACATAAAGAAACTCAAAAAGTCTGCATGAAAGTCAAGATTTCAAAAAATAATCCTCTTCATAAACTCTTGATTTAATCTTTTTGTGAATTCTTCTTTACTTTAATTGGAACATCGTGATTCAGAAGAAGACTTGTGCAATTTTTTTAAAGGGGAGAGCTAGAGGTTTTGAAAATGTACAGCACAAAGAGAAAAGTAACAATATAAAGGAATGTTGGTGACATTAAGTTTTAATGAAGAAGGTGAATGGTTTGGAAGAAAGGGATTAGCTATGATAAAATGAAGGGAAAATGAGTCAATGTGATCCAATCAAGGGATGAAAGTCATCATGTCATGCAGTAACGTAAAGGAAGTACAATAAGTCCCATCCGACAATTAGGACCATTTCGATTTCCTTGTTTACAAAGGAACCAACCTCTCTTGGCGACATGATGGTTGTGTTTCCAGAGTAATGAGGTTGACTTTTCACCTCTAAAAATTCAGGAATACTAATCTGAACAGGTATTGAATTGTATTAGGTCATTTGGAGATCAGGAAGAAATTTTTTTAGGAGAGCATTCCAATTAAATTTTATTTCTTTACTTCTGTATGTATTGCACTTAAATCCCAAATAAAGAATTGCAGCAATATATTAATATTTCTTAAATCCTAAATTAAGAATTGCAGCAATATATTAATTTTTCTTAATAGGATCGAAAGTGCTTACTTGATGGCCATCTCATTTCGGTCGTCTCCAACCGCGGCATGTTTTTGGAGAAGCTATAATGATTAAATAGATAAAAACGATGCTTGAATGAGTTTTTTTAAAGCTCATTTGTTATTCTGCCTAGAAACCAGACATTTCTCATTATCATATGTTTTACTCAAACCTGTGGTATGTTTAGATCCAGTCTCAAGCGTTATAGAAGCCACAGAAAGGCCTTGATAAATTGTAGGATTTACAGATATTGTAGGAGTTATATTAGCCTTTTTAAGTTACTGATAAGACGACGTAAAAACTGTGCAGCATAGAAGTGTCGTCAGGTCTGCAGCAGACGCTAGTCATCGGAACACTCGGGTGGCATTCAAGTCTGATGTACAAGACAATACTAAATTCAAGATGCATTTTGTGATTGACATAACTTCGAGGAAAAGGGCAATTGCTAGTGCCAGCAACGAGAAAATAGAGACGATGAACGGCAAAATTTGACTCGTTTCTTACGAGGAAAAATTGATGATGAACGGCAAATTCTGTCGCTGCTTTATTTCATACATATGGTACTGACTGTGTTAAGGAGAAGAGGCTGGAACTTATCCAAATGAGCGTAAACTTTCAGGATTTACATCACCATGATCTTCAACTTAAGATGTGATTTTTACTTGGATTCTTAGGGCGCATCTACAGATGAATCAAAGAAAGGAAAACAGCATTTTACTGAATTCCTAGAATCTGCTACTATGCAATCTCATAGAATGCAAAACACTGATGCTAATTTTTAAATGAAATGTAACTTATGTCTTTTCTACAGAAATCTGTAAGCTACTTTCTTTGGTGAGGTAATTTGCGTAGCAGTGCAAGCGATAATTACTGTTCATCCTTCTAAGAAGTGCTCAGGCTTATCCTTAACTATTTTACATACAAAATGTCTGCATCCTGGTTATTCGTTATGCAAAATTTACAAAAAAGTCAAATGATGCTCAAACAGATGTATCTTTGGAGGCACATGTGTTCATACATGGAAATGCATGCCCTATTCTTTAGAGGGAAATACATCAGATAACATCAAAATAGTTATAGGATCAAATTGCCATGTATTGAACAAAAAATTAATTCTGAAGTAAATCTTGAGTCAAAGTTTTCCTATTTCCTAACGGTGTACTATACTCCCATTACCTATGAAGCCTAGATTACTAGCAATCGCCATCTATTTGTGTATTCTAAATTTTTGTTGTGCAATTAGATTGGAAGAGAAAAAAAAGAAGGATATAATTCGAGTATTGTAATGCTCTACCAAGGACAGGCAAGGTTCTTTGATAGTTCTGTACTATCAGCAAGGATTGAATTGCTTCGTTTTCTCTTTTTTTTCTTTTTCTTCTTGCTGCTTTGTTGGGTGGGCTCTTCAGGCTTGGTGCCATTGGCTTTCTCAGGAATTGCGTCCAACAAAGTTGACTTTTCAGCAGGCGCATTTTTCTTAGCAACTGGAGTCACCTCAGAGATGCTCATGTGCTTAGATTCCACTCTGTTTGAGGTCTCCTTTGTAGGAGTTGCACTAGAAGTCATCTTGATTTTGCTAGTAGATTCCACAATGGTGGAATTTGACTTTTCTTTTGACATTGGCGACACTTGGTTTCCATTCTTATTAGCGATGCTCTTTCCCGCCTCCAATTTTGCATTGACATCACTCTGATCAGTTTGGCTAGATTTTATCACCACAGCATCAATGGTACCTATCATATTCGACTTGTTCGTAGCTGACGCTTTACTAACGTTCCCTACAATCACAGGGGAAAGTTTCTCCTGAATATCTGTGTCTGTTGACTTCTTTGAGGGATCAAAGTTGGGGGAGATCTTATTTTCCAAAAGGTGTAGCATACAAGGTGCAGCCAGGTCTACAGGAAGAACCTCGTCTTTTGGAATGTGCCGATATTCCACTTCCTCTTCTTCGTCATCACCATCTGCATCGAAAACGATGGAAGTTGTTTCAGATCTTCTCCAAACACTGATTGTATCTCGGACATGAAGCCAATTGGTTAGTTGTGCCTTCAAGATACAGTGGAACTCAGTCGCGAGTCGTTGTTGAAAATCTGGTCCTGACGACCGTCCCCATGGGGCTTGGTCCACAGAAAGAGTTTCACCATAAAGTTCACCAACATGAATAATGTGCTTGCCCTGAAAATATTCCAAGCAAGCAGATCCTAAAGACTGTGGCTGGTCACTGTCGTCATCCTCAATCTCATCTGCTTTTTTCGATTCTTTGTTGTACACATCCTCGTCTGGATAACAAAGGAATAAAGTCCGATTTTTTAAATGTTGTTTGGCTAGTACTTCAGGTCCAGCATTTAGTATTTTGAAATTTGATGGCATTTCAGGTCCTTCTTGGCTTTGATTTTGAATCTTACCACCTACGAGGGGTCGAATATCGTATCCGATTACATCAATACCAGCTCCCTTCATTGCTCGACACCAATAAGCGTTAGCACCACATCCAATCTCAACAACAGGGCTGAATTCCTTCAAGATGCGAATGGCGCGTTCATCTGGTGTTGCCCAGCTATACTTATCCACGAGTTCTCCTCCAACATCGGCTTGTGCCATCCAAAGTTCAGCACGACGATCCGTTGTAACCAAAGAATTCGAAAAGAAATTATTTTTATCATTTTCTGACAAGGCATTTAAGAACTGCTGCTGCTTTTCCCATAGAGGATTGGTGTGCTCCTTACGAGGTTTCTTGTTCTTCTTTCCCATCGAATCAAACCACTTCGTTTTTACTCCATTTATTGTGAGGTCTGAAACAATTAGTGAAGGAGCAACGGCGTCGGCTTAACTGCAGCTAAAGATTTCGCACCTGGTTGTGTGGTACTTCGGGTCTGTCCTTCTCCTACTCCGTACAAAAAAATCAACACAACACGTCAACATAAGAAATGTCAACGTTGTCGAAATTTGGATACTATTCTAGAATCATACCATCTAGCAGGGTGTAAGTACACTTATATCACGTTTTTCTTTTGAAAAAAGCACGAATAGAAGTTGGGGACCATATTTGGTCACACTATTTGTTGAGAGAAAGCACAGCGATCAAATAGTCATGAAACATGTATTGATATTTTACCTACTGTATGCTAACACCTCTCTTGCCTCTATTCTGTTTATGAACACGGCAATATATGCAGAGCAAGTAGCAATGTGGAGAAGACAGAGCTTATTGAAATGGGTCCTTTCAAGGATTCAGGTAGCCTGGTTTCAAAATCATTCCAGGCATTTTAGAATTGGATTCCGGAACAATGAATCAAGTAAACAGTTAATGGAGCACATTATGCCCCTGGAGAGCCTGGAGACAAAACAAAAATGCCCAGGATTTTAATGAAGGGGCATTTATTAATTATCACGAGTCAGTACAAGACTGTATGCCTTGGAAAATTATGGAGGAATTCATAGACCTCAAAATAATTATGGTGAAAATGTAGATAAGTCTGACCTACCTTGACTAGGATCAAGAAGCAAATCCCTACCAAAAAAAAAAGGTTGTAAGCAATAAC
>CAAAJI010000168.1:22792-54222 GCA_900642245.1 Fragilaria radians
ACGAAGAATGATAAAGACAGATGGAAATATCTTTTTGGCCATCCTACGAAATAACAATACCATGGTAAAAATTGAACAAAGGAATAAGTAGAAGCAAGTTCAAGGAGAAAGATTAGCTTATTCTAGAAAAGTAATTTATTAGTCTCACAATTTACACAAAATAATATTTTTAACATAGCTTAATATTAATCTAGAATTCTTTATTCTACTAATTTTTAAACACAATTTTTGGAAATAAAAGTAGTCAGTTAAACCAAACTATACTAGTGGCATTTCCGATACTTTCTTGTACTAGTGTTTCATAAAATCTCTCATACTGATGCAATTAAACTTCTCAAAGTCCATTTCATAGACGGATAATTGCCCATGATACAAAGCATTATCTCTTTGTTTCATACACCGTGGCATGTCAAAGTATTTACTCAACGACATCATTAATTTAGATAATGATTCTGCGATTGAAGAATTCAAATGACTATTCCTACCTAATTTTTGCTTTCGAAACAAAGTTGCGAACATAATTTTTCTTGTTGATCAAGCATCCTCTCTAGTCTGATGTTCAACCGTCTAGCTTTTAACTTTTCGCAAGTCTGGTCATCCACCATTTTTGTCGTATTAAAAAAAGGTTACGAAGGAAAGGGCATCAATAAAAAGTCAGTCTGGCCACCAAGTATCACATGAAACTCCAGGAATTGTTCGGAAATAAATGGGTGAAGATTAATGAGTTCCACTAAGCGTTAATGACAAGCTATTACATGTGAATGATACCTAAGTGTATCAATAACCATGTTGGTATATGTCATAGATTGATTAGTGGTCTATTAAACATTTCCAATAGGCAGAATGACGCCTAGACATATGCCATGGAGTGATTAAAATCAATAATTTCATTCAAAATCTCAAGCACTGGAGTAGAGAATCACTGGACGATTTGATTAGAAGTAAGCATTTAGAATATGCTCCTTAAGCGTAAAGTAATCCTGGAAGTTGTTTTTCAGTATTGGACTTTATCTAATACCAAAAGCAATTTCATTTAAGGAATGGAAACGCATTGAATGGGAGCTTCAACCTTTACAAATAACGTAAGAGGTATTAAGGCAGTAAGGACTGCAATCAAAATCTATACATTAATTTTCTTCCATTGCAACCAAGCATTGTGCCTGGCTATAGTCACACCACAGGATGACATGATAGTAGCAATCTCCTACGAGAATACTACACATTTGACCTAGCATGTTGGAGTATCTAATAACGAAGGAGGACATGATTGATTGTAAAGTAAATTGAGCTTTCCCTGTAAAGTATACCAGCAACTAAAGCTATTGAACCTCACCGTCTGCCCAAAAAATTACTCTCAGTACAGTCACATCGTTGAAGATTTATTTCATCAAAAAATGAGTGCGAAAAATAAATGAAAATATTCAGTCTACGTCATTTTAAGCGCTCCCTTCTTTTTCACTCCATTTCAAGTTTTTTCTATTTATTCACAGCGATCACCGAAACGAGGAAGTTTGCACGATAACCGACTAAGAAAATGCCTTCCAAAGAAAACCGTGCGGCTGATCTTGCAGCAATGAATTTTGAACCCGGAAGTTGGCAGGAAGTGGCGTTTGAAATGTATGCTGGATCGTTTGTTGCCTTTACACATGTCGTCTACTTCATGAAGCAGTTTGTGGAAGACTATTTAAGTAAACCATTTCGGAAAGTCCTAGGCCTGAAGCTAAAGCCAAAGTCTAGGTCACGTCTGAGGAATGGAAAAAATCATACATTGAAGGTAGTTGGAGTCGGTTTTGGAAGGACAGGGACGGTAAGTTCTTTGGCCGATAGTCTATATTGGTCATGACTAGAGAATATCCCATTTCATCTAACATCGAGGAAATCTTCAGTACTCATTAGCTCTTGCACTGGAGGAGCTTGGATTTCCTACACTCCACACGCAACACCTATATGAAAATGACGAAATTTTCGAAATGTGGACAAATAATGTCTTTCAACCATCAATAAATTCGGGTCAAGCTTTATTGGGTGATCCGGATTTAGATTTGATTGTTTCATATGGGTTCCAAGCAACAATGGATCTTCCTATGGCGTTATATTATGAAAAGGTGCTAAAGCAATACCCGGATTGTAAGTTTATCTTGACGACTAGAGAGAGTTCCTTGGCTTGGTTCAAAAGCTGGAAAGTAATGGCAAATGCGATAGTGCAGCCAGCTAAAGTTGGAGGATATTTCTTCACAAATGTCAATCGAATTTTTCTATATTTACGGTGGCTCTTTTCAGTGATAAACAAAGATTCAAAATATTTGACTTTTGAGTCTCTGCCGCTACCTGATCAAATTGAAGCAGCTTCAATTGCTTCCTATGAGGAGCACAATGCTAATGTAAGAGCGAGAATACCGCCACGAAAGTTGCTGGAATATAATGTGAGAGACGGATGGAAGCCTTTATGCCAATTCTTGGAGGTAAAGTCATGTCCCTCCATACCGTTTCCCAAGACGAATTCCGCTCGATCTGTTCAAACACAAGCTATTGTTTCAACAATAGCAATTATAGGGATAACTTCTTTTGTACTTTTATTCTTGGTTGCTTGCACATTTCAGAGAATAACGGGAGCTACGTTTTGTCGATGGCTTCATTTGAAATACCTATCATTTTTGGCAACAGTGAGTTACTTGAAATCTTCAAATCCCAACAATGGGAAGAATGCTTAATCTGAGCTGAATGATAAAAGTCATACATAAACTAGTGTAAAATACCTCCTTCCAATGTTGCCTGTTCAACATGCATTTATACATTTGAGGCCTCAATTGTCACTTTTGTTCTCCTGGTTGATGAGCAGAAAGGCATTAGATTAATATTTGTTGAGTAGAAAGATAGATTCCCTCTCAGATTGGTGGATTGCAAACTGGGTCAGCATCTAACTTGGAAAATGTGCAAACATGCGGCTGAATGGTACAATAAAGATCAGATTGGAGAAACATCTCAAATTTTGATTTATGGTTGGCAACATGGTTACTTTACCTACTTTATGCAGGGTCAACTAATTGAAAGGTAAGGCATTGTGTTGACTTATTTTCCTGTAAAGCAATTCTTTTTTCGTCTGTTTTTTCTTAGTATTTCATCTAGCTAAAAATTAATTACAATATGCTGAGATTGTTGCAATCAAGTGCTTTTTCCTTCATGTCATTGGATTGAAAAATCTTTAAAGGACTAGCATCTTTGCTATGCATTCTTTCTCAACATTGAACAATGAAATTTCGAACACTTCAAGTAACGACCATAATTAGTTGCCGGTAAGATAAACAAAAATTCGAGATCGATAATCATCAGACGGCATGTTTCTATTCGCTCTTGAAACCTTTGAAGAAACATCGCATTGCACACAATCTCTTGGCCAAGTAATAGCGTGACTATGACGATAAATGCAAAAGTATCCACTTTTTGGATATCAATTGTAGTGATTTTCATGGCGATTGCGATCCATGTATTCAAACGTTCGTATTTGTCAGATGAAAAGTTAAGTCGATCACAGAAGGAGACAGAGAATCATAATCCCATGGCCGCTAAGTTATCAGCATTTCAAAAATGGTTCTTGGAAAATGGAGGCTACATGTCTCCTCATTTGTCATTATTGGCACCGCCTTCAGCAGTTCAGTATGGGAACGGCTTACAAGTAATTTCAGAGGAAATTCGTCAAGGGGAGAAGATTCTTGCAATTCCTCGAGATATGATTCTAACAGCGTCATTGACTTTCATCCCAGAAGACGAGGACCTTAATGAGATCTTGGTAGAAAAACAAGATATTGATCTTGCATGGATTCTCATGACGGAATGTGAAAAAGGCTCGAGCAGTCGTTGGTATCCATACATGGAAATCTTGCCGAGTGATATCCCACGATTGTCAACATTTTCCGATAAGGAACGAGCTTGGTTGCAAGATGACAATGGAATGGCTCGTTGGGGAGCTCAACAGCGGGAGGAATTGCACAGAATTTACATGAAACTGATTTTGCCGCTAGTAAAAGACAAGGTTAACATCGCTACAACTCAAAGCGAGAATGAACGAGTAGAGTCTTGTTGGACCGAGTTTGCCTTTTGTCGGTTCGTTGCCATTTCAACATCTCGTGCTATGATTCTTCAAGGAAAGAAATATTTGACTCCCATGGCAGATATGATCAATCATGCTCCTCGTCTTTCTCAGAAAGGAGGAGAGGATCAACAGAAGGATGGGAATTTCCAAGATATGGCTATCGGCTCCACTTTATCATTCGAAACGTTCCACAAGTGGAACGAAGGCGGTGACCTTCTCGAAGTTTATGCTGACCGAAACATGTCGGTAGGTGATGTAGCTCTTGAAGAATATGGGGCTCTGGACAATAGTTTGTATATCACGTCGTTTGGCTTTGTGCCAAGAGATAATCCATTTCACTGCGTGATGCTACTTCTTCCTGATAATTACCCTGGTTTGGACCATGATGAATCCCCTGAAGTGTGTGTCCATCGCGATGGAACGATTTTAGATTGGGAGTGGGACAAGCATCATTCACTTCCCAAAGATTATGTTAGCAAACGTATCTGGATTCGTGAAGAGGCAAAACGTCAGTTGAGCTCACGTCCGACAACATTGAACCATGACGAAACCTTATTGATTGAACTAGACACATATTTTTCCAATGAAAAGGATAAACAAAACAATCAAGAGGTTTGGGAAGGAAATAGATTCGACCAATTGAAAGTGGCACTTACATTCCGCATTGAGGAGAAGAAGGTTTTAACATTTCTCGCACATAACTGATAGTGTAACATACATTAAACTTAGAGAATATATTCGAAAGAAGAAAAGTAAATGGGTTAAATTTTAAAATAAATGACTTAAGTAGACAGAAGACTGGCCGAATAAGGAGGCCGCGCACACCCATCCGTGCTTATCTTTATATCAGTACTTTCCAAATGAAAATAAAATCTTGATTAGGCAATTCGCTTCTTCGCCAAGAAGTCGGTGTGTTCTTGGTAAGGGGCAGGAAGAAGAATGTTACGCTTCCAGAGCTCAGGTGTCAAATAGGAGTATGTGTTGCGCAGCGCAAAATACAGAGCTTTGATGTAGTTTCCAGTTGTACGGGTGTGACCAGTAGTAGATGTGTAGCAATCATCAACACCAGCCATGTGCAACAGCTTCTTTCCAACAGGGGAAGACACGAGTCCGGTTCCACGAGGAGCTGGAATGAGACGCACAGAAACGGAGGCACACTTTCCAGTTACCTTGCAAGGAACGGTATGTGGAAGACCTGATGTACGACCCCAGTAACCACGACGGACAGGAGCCACAGATAATTTTGCGGCCGTGATAGCTCCACGAATGGAAGTAGCAACTTCAGAAGCACATTTAACTCCAAGGCCAACATGTCCGGCGCTGTCACCAAGAGCAACAAAGGCCTTGAATCGAGTTCGCTGACCAGCGGAAGATTGCTTTTGGACAGGCATGATCTTCATTACTTCATCATGGAGCTTGTCCTTGAGAAAATAGTCGATGATTTCAGCCTCCTTTACAGGGAGTGAATAAAGGAAAATTTCTTCAATAGATCCAATCTTTCCTTCCTTCACCAAACGCCCAAGCTTGGTCACAGGAGTCCACACATTTTCGTCACGTCCACCCTCTCGGCCACGACCACCACCACGGCCTCGGCCTCCTCGGCCACGACCTTCACCACGTCCACCTCGACCAAAACCGCCGCGTCCGCGACCTTCACGATTGCCTCCTTCCATCTTTCGTTTCTAAAATTTTTACTTGGAGTTGTGCGCACAGTGCGAGGAATTTTTAGGGCTCTACTTCATTTCAAAGTTTGAAGTAACCAGTAAGAGGTTGTTGTCGTCTCGGAATAGCATGTACGGAATTCTGCAAAAATTGTAAAATTGGGTTCACCAATGATTCCCTTTTCTTGTAGTCTAATCCTATCCCTTAAGGGGATGTATGGTCATTTTGTATGCAATTTTACGTCAACATACGACGTGATCATAGATCTTTATGCGGAATCAGGTATCATCCATAATTCCAATCAAATCGACTTCATCTAGGGTATAATCACTACTCTAATGATAGGTATAGGCCCTCTAGCATAGCCAGGAGTCCCTGAGCTTCATTTAGCTGCAAACAAATTAAATTCAATAGTAGACAAATATCCCCAATCTATAAGTTTCCCAGAACCAGAACACACGCCGGGAAAGATAGATGAAGTCATCAGAACCTTAACAATGAGGAACACCATCAATTACTACAATTGCTCCAAGATAAAAACTTCTTTTTGTTGGAACAGTAGTCGAATTTAAAGTAGAAAATATAAGTCTACAATATTGTTCATTGATTAGTGAAATAGAAACTGAACAAAGTGATTACAATTTTAGTGAACGCCATAATTCTAGAAGAAGGCTACTTTAATCCCCACAAATAAAAAGTCATAGCATTAAGACCCCTCCCCCCAAGATACACGTTGCAGTATTTTATTTTTGTCGCCAACAAATATTGCAAAATGTGATTTACTCAGAAGAATAAAGTACCTTTAAGTTGTTAAGGTCAAGAAAAATAAAGCTTGAATGATTTCCAAGCCATCAGAAGGACGTCGTAAAAGTAATAAGAAAATTGCTGAAACTAACTAACATCTATCCAATCCAGATTTCAGTAATCAGCTTCAACATCAGCCTAGTGACGTACGTATGCAGAGTATCCTTTTGTTGAAAAAATTGGTGCAGCACAAAGACTAGTTGAAACTCCTGAAATAAATTGAAACCTACAAGTAATACAACAATATCCTGTATTTTTTTCAATCATACTCTTCACCTAGCATAAGAATAGCACATTTAATGGCTAAAAATTGCCAGACCTTATTTTATGCTGGATCTCCTGCCTGATGTACGGAGCAATTTTGAGTGTCTCCCAGGAAAGAAAGGCATTGCAGCCGGTGCATCAGACATATATAATATCAAGATCTAGGGGGGAAACAATTTTTCCAATAGAGGAAGGGAATTGGATGCCTACAATGATGCAAAATTCAACAATTTTTAGTTGTCATGGTGTTTATGTGATCAAGGACGTCGGTCAGAAGAAACACTTTTCGACAACCTACGACCAGTAAAAAAATAGCTCCGAAATTCGGGAATTCAATGTTTTAGTTGTACCGTACAGTATTTCATCTGAAACTCATCGGATATGACATCTCAACAAGATGATCAACGAGTCTATCAAGATTTGTTGGAATTCCTCCAGTCTCCAAGAGCAGATCTACGAGTTGCTGCTATGGAAGCAATTCTTGCTGCCAGTACCTCTGAAGTCACGAAAATACTTCTCCAAAGAAATGTAGTTGTTCCATTAGTTAGAAGCTGTTCGCACCCGGATCCCGTTGGCGTAACTGCATTGAAAACTTTGTTACATTTAACGTCTAGAGATGAATCCTATGAATCACAGTGTATTGAGGATATGATAGATGCCGGTGCACTGGGGCGAGTGACTGAAATTGCATTGTCGTCTTCATCATCGGATGATAATGAAAGTTGGAAAGTCAGAGTAAACTGGAGCTTAGCTCTCATGGCGAATATGACACGAACAGAGCGAGGTGCTGTTGAGCTTGTGGGGAGAGTATTACCTGATGAAGCAATACAGGAAGCACCTGAAGAAGCATTACCAACCAAGCCAGCTCTCGAGCTATTGTTGCGGCGTTTCTTAAATGATGCCTATGTTCATTTGGATGATGACGATATAGACGACGCTCAGGATGATTCGAACCTTACAGGAAAATCAAAAATCATAGAAACTGACACGGCCGAGCTCGAAAGTCGATCTAATGATCCATATCAACATTTTGCTGCGGTTCTTATGAATTCCGCACAAACTGAGGCTGGAAGGCGTTTCCTCTTGAAACTCATATATCGTGATCATGGGAAAGCCACATGTCTTTTGCAAGCACTACTTCCCTATCTAAAATCGAAAAATCCAATTCGTCGCCGAGGAATAGCGGGCACGGTTAAAAATTGTTGCTTGGAAACTGACAGTGCTTGGTGGTTGTTAAATGAAATAAACTTGATTCGACATTTATTGTATCCACTTGCAGGTCCCGAGGAATTGGATGTTGACGAGAAGCGTGGTCTTGATCCAGATCTTTGGTTGGAGGGTCCAGACAAGGTTCGGGAGCCTGATTCGAAAACTCGTCTCTACCTTGTGGAATCGATTCTTTTACTCTGTGCAACAGGAAGAAAATCCCGAGAAACAATTCGCTTGGCCAAGACTTATGTTGTACTCAAGTGGGCTGATATGGTAGAGGAAGAAGAAAGCGTATCTGAGCGGATCAATGAATGTGTCCAGTATCTCCGAAGAGATGAAGAAGGTATGCCTGAAGGAAGCAGTGACCATTGCGTCGATGTCGCATTCAGGCCTATAGTTTCATCCACTGCGTCGACAATAGGAAATACTGATTATGATGATGTGGATTGATTTTGCCTAAATCTTTCTTACAAAAAAGCCTAGCCTTTTCTTAATTCGATGTTTGAAATACATCAACACTAATTATTCTGTTCAATCAGTGAAATTACCCGTTTATTTGACTTTGTAGTGTGACTACGAAGCCAGGAACAGTCTCTTGACCTAAGATTAACAAAAATATTCATTAAACATATCACTCTAATAGAAACGGAAGAATAGATGCAAACTCATCGACATCAGGAATTCTTAGGCAATCAGGAAAGACGGGATAAAACAAGATTTGCGATTTCTGTACATTCCGGATATCTTTCCTTAGCATTCTTCAATAAGACTTCTACTTGCATTTTTGGCAATTGTGGCACATTCGCATTTGGGAAATCTGTCAAGCTCTGGAGCGCACGACAACCTTCCATTTGAACTCGGGAATTGTGAGGATGAGCCGTCAGAGCATTTAAAATCGCAGTAACGCCACTGACTGAAGCTACCACTGTGGCTCTTTCCGAACCACCGTATCTAACCATGGCTGCGACGGTAGCACAAGTTTCCTCCTGGACGTTTGGATCAGCCAAGTGAATTTGCATAGCCCCCACAACCGTTGATATTGCGCCCGATGCCACAAAGGATATTTCGCGATGACCATCCGCGCAAGCAAGCTCCCTTAGAACTTGACTCGCCTTCTCTTGAATGACAGGTTCGTTTGGGTGAGTCTTCATGGCATTCACCACTGGAGCCAAGGTAGACATCGCAATTCGAATCCTTTCTGAATCCAAGTTGATTGATTCCAATCGACGAAGAAGTGCAACGCAAGAAAGCATTTGAAGGCCAGCATCTTCCTCGTAGGCCCACATCGCTGATACTATCTCCGATACGGCAACATTTTCTTCCTGAATCAACATAATAGCATCATGATGTTCGTCCTTCCTAATCCCTTTTACGGAAATTATGGATGCGTCGCTCTTATCATGGCTTCGTTGGTCTTCTCCAAAACTCAACGATTGGCTAAGCAAGTCATTATCTTCAAGCTTAATACTTCCGAGTGCTTGTGGATAGGCGTCGTAAAGGCTCTTGACCCCTCCTCCGATCCAAAACTTTCCTGACTCCAGAGCAAGAGAAACTGGATATTTCCCAGAGTCGTCTAACATTGCGGCAGCTTGAGGAAATTTATAAAGAAGTTCGTCAATAACGTATTTGGAATAGAAGTAAGGAAACGATGATTGATGCGGTAGGGATTTGGCAGCATAATGCAACGGGAGATTTCCATGTTTGTCGCGTGTAGTTAGGTCGTCTTCATTTGTTTCAATCCAATATCGAAGCAAATCGGGGGGAGCTTCTACCTGTATCGCCCGATGGACTAAGGTTCCTTCTTCAGGAGCGGAATTTGGTTGTTGTAGCAGCAGAGTCATGATTTTCCAAGTATTTCCTGCAGCTGTTTGATACCGTCGGCGATGCTCAATGACTTCGGGACGAGAATTATCACCGGGAAAAAATTGCTCTGATAAATCAAACTGTCTTAAAAATCGCCTATGCAAAAGTGCTAGTGGTTTGTCTCCATCTGCTTCATTAGAAACATTCACAGCATCAGGATAGACTTCTTGAATTGTGACCAGAAAAGACCTAAAACTTTCCAAAGTGACATCATCAGGTGCGATTTGTAAGGCGTAATATAGTGGAGTGACCCCACCAGCTTCGGAATCCCATACGACATCCCTGCGAGCCATGAAATCCTTTACGTCATTTGGACTTTCTGCAAGCATACGACGAAGCACATGGGCTCGTGCACGATAAAACCCTGGACGCGAGAAAAGGTACTGCAACGGAGTGGAACCGTTGGCATCGAGTGCCGTTATATTATCTGGTGCATCTTGTATCATGGATTGAATGCAAGCGACCATACCTGATTTTGAAGCATTGGCGTCATCGTCGGTCCCATCATCTACGAGAATACAAGCCAGGTGAAGAGGTGTCCGGAGTGTTGTCGGGTGTGTATAAGACGCTGCTTTTGGATCGGTATCTAGAATATTTTGAATGTCGAACCATAATTTGCGAGACGGAGAGGAAAGAAGCATCAAATAAACCTTATCATTCTTATTCCTTTGCATGGAAGTATTTTTCTTTAGAATTGTAGACTTATTCTTGAAGAGCGAAGGTACTGTGGTCGATTGGGAACTCTTATGCAAGACTTGCTCTTCGGAATCAACAACAGCAGCTTCTTGAATGACACCTGTCTTGGAAGTTTCATGTTGTGTCGTGGAAGCTGTCGTTTTTGTTGTCACATTACTTGTACCTTTTGCTTTGGGTAACGATGAAAATGTCGATGCAGGCGACGTCGTCGCTTCTGTACCTTTAGAAGCTGTTATCGGTGGTTTGCTAGATTGACATCCCATTAGAAAGTGTAACTATGGAACCACTTTGATTCACAATTAACTGTATATTGTATGTCAACTTTTCATAGTACAAGTATCCGTTGAAAAAATTGCGGGAAACGAATTTACCCACGACAACAACAAAAAAGTAAAAAAAGGCTTTTAAATTCCAGAAGAAAAATGACATAACTCTTGTGTAATAAAGAAATATCCTTTGTTTAGCACACCAGGTATGGAAGCTTGCAGTTAGGAGAGCATGCAAAGATTTGTATTCCTCTTAAACCAGAATTTTGTTAATCTCACAACTCTACTATTGGAGAAAACAGTAGACAAATTCATCCGATCCTAGGCAAGACTTTAATGAACTTCATTAGTTTGAAATCTAGTATGGCCTTAATGTTTTCTGCCAATTTAATGACATGATTGATTATGATCACAAATATTCTAAAGTTGAGCTTTGTCTCCTTAAATTCGCACCTCAAACGCTTGAGTTGAATGGGTTGTTACAGCAGCATTGAAAGATAATGGTGAAAGAATTGAGGTGAAAAAGTTCATCTGTTTGACTACGTGCACGGTCTACAATGTTGTGGCGAGTTCTCTGTCAACTGATTTATGGTCCCCATATAAATATAAAGTAACTCTCAAACCATATGTCGCACCATGGCTAATAAGCATGACTCGTGAGGCAAGCTTTATTTGCGTAAGTAGGGGTAATTTGGTGCTACAATTCAGGATCACTTGTACTTTGACATGGGATTGTATTTTATGGTAACTTACTGAAACGTCAGGTTGATTCCACTAGCCACGTCAAGAGAGTTTCAAACTTGTAGTTTTAGGCATCTGTCAAAAACAGGGACCACTACCAAGAGGCAGCATTAAGTATTCCGTGATTGCCGCGACGCCATAACTTAGTACTTTTGACAATACAGTACGGGAAGGTAGAACGTCATCCCTTAACTAGGATTGTCGCACCAGCGTCACTTAGTGGTAAGTTTGTTGAAAAAAACTCCTTAGTTGTTAGTAGTTAACTCCACGTAGAAAAACAACTAGAATTAGGATCTGGCAGCGATACAAACAGAGCAACAACACATTCACAAGCTCAAGAACGCATCAAAAACTCTGTTATGATGCTCAAATACTGCTCTATTACTCCTAAATTATTATTAATAGCTTTATTGCATCAATGCATATCACATGCACTGGAAAACGAATGGGAAGTGTTAAGCGATTATTTTACTCCTTCATTTGGAGGTAGAGGTACAGAAATTTCCCAGAACGGTTTCTCCGAATGTCCTTGCATTGATCAGAAGCATCCGACAATTAATCCTCTCAATGAATCCGATCTTGATAAGGCATTTTTTGGAGATGTTCCAACTATCGATTTGTCAACCTACGGCTTTGGATGTAAGGCTCACGACATATCGATCCCAACTTGCCTAAATGGATGTCTAGGATCCTACAACGTCTTACCCCCTACGATAGATTGTGATGTCTCATGGTGCTATCGGAAATTTTGTTGGGTCGATCCAAGCAACTGCAGGCTGTTGAATAGGCCATCATATTTCCTCCCCGACTCGAATCGTTTCTATTCTTACGCAACCTGTGGCGACATGGACATGTTTTCTCAAAATAAAAGATTATCGAGCTTGAGAGGGAAAGTTCTGAGAGCTGGATTCAACAGTAACACGGGAGGATGGATTGGCGCTTATGGTGAAGAATATAAAGCAGATCCAGACAGAAACGAAACTGATGTTGCAATGGGAGAGCACTTTCTTGGCCCTATTTCCCGTTGGTCGGGTCCGATTGTCAATTTTGTTACCAGAGCTGCACGTGCGGGCAACTTCTACATTAATATCACCGTACCTCCCTCTTTTTTACTGTCGCATGCACAGAGACAAATGGGGACAACAAGCCCTTTCGACTTTTGCGTATATGCTACATCCCTTGGATACTTAGACCTATGCATTGCTCAATACACTGTTACAAACAAAAGAGCCAGCATTACAGATTGGATGATTTTGTCAAATCAAGATGTTCATCTTATCACAAAGATGGAGCCAGACTTGAATGGATGGGAGCTGTTTTGCAATCAAGCTACAACAATTTTCCAACCGTTTACTATGAATACTTGGTTGTTCATAATATTTGTTGTCATTCCTGTTCTCGGTGGTTTAATGGTTGTTCATGAATATGGCCATGCAGGAAGTACATTCCCAAAGCAAGAGTCTATTGTTGAAATAAATAAGCAAGATGGAGCCGAGTATGAAATCAAGGAGCGAAATGTTCCAATTTGTCACCATCTCACGCGCTCTTTCTATGTTGCCTATCTCGCTGTTCTTCAACAAGATTACTCACAATCTGTTGTCACGTATGGTGCCATGGTAAATCTTCTGGGTATTTCTTTTTTCATTCTCACCATTATCGCAGTATACACAGTAAGTAATCTCACAGTTGAATTTCAATACGAACTTCAATGTTTAACTCATCATTCGTGTTCAGGCTAACCTTGCAGCAATTTTGAGTCAAAAGCCTCCAAATGACAAGATATCTGGGTTAGATGAAGTTGCAAGACTTAAACTGAAAATTTGTATTGAACGTACTAATTTGAATGTATTGAAATCAATTTACCCTGACATACCGGATTCGCTTTTTGTGAATGATCCAGAATATTTAGGTGGGGATGGAAAACCAGGCTTCACTTGTCCGCTTTGCTATGGTCGGTCACGTGTGTTTGCCATGATAAATTCACCGGACGCTGTTTCAAAAAATGATAGCTACTGTCATGTTGCGATAGCCCCCTTGGAGGATTTACAAGTAGAGAAGCAAGTAGGCAAGTTCTGCAGCCTTGAAGCGTCAAAAGCTGGAGCTATTGCACAGATTCAAAGAGGAATGCCGGTATTCGAAGGAGTTAGTTCGGAGCTGGTATCCTTGTTGATGAAACTCAAGAATGAAGGGGCAATGGACAAAGAGCTGGCCGCTTCGAGACCAAATAGTCAATGCTTGGTAGAAGTCAGAGGCGAAGGTAGCCCGCTCTCTATATCTCAACTGACGGGAATTTGGGTTGTAAGCTTCGGGTTTGCATTGATAGGATTGATAGTCACGTTTGTAAGTCCTATTATCAGAAGATGTAGGAGGAAGAGGATTCAAACTGTAATTGGTTATGATCAATCTGGAAACCGTATCAACATGATGGAACAAGATGATGAAGCTCTTATAGATCCTATGGCGTTTAAGTCTGAGGTTGGACCTGTTCACATATCTTTCAGCAGTGGGAGTGCCAACTCCCTGAGAGATGATTTATTAGATGCCCCTGGTAAAAGTTACACAACCAAGCTAAATGACAGCTTCAATCCACGGAGCTCAGGGGAACTGGAATTCGAACCATTATCCCCCGGTCTAGGCAATCGGTCACCAAATCCTATGTATTGAGTTATGTACGGCGTAAGCTGAAGTAGATTCGATATTGATTAAGGTTTAGAAAAGCATTAGCTAACGTTTGTATGTGCTATATAATAGTGATAGATATAGTGCTATCCAGTTAAAATAACCTGTGATGACAATCCGCTTCTCTGGGTCTGCAGCTCAATCACCAACAATATATACCACAGAGTTTCAACCTTCTTCTTCTTTGCTTTGATTCCGCCTTCAAATGGAAAAACTTCTTACCTGGAGCACGCTTGATGACATTCAACATTTCTTCTTTGCCTTTAAAGGTGCTGAGACAACCAAGCAAGAGAGCTATCTCACAACATTTCCAATATTTTGCCTGGAATGTGAGGTCAAATACAGCAATGTGCTAGAACCTGATCTCTATCTTGACTACATCTTTACCTTGATACCTTTCATTTGTTTGCAGGTCTCTCAAATTAACAATGAGCATTCCACTGACTTCATCACCAAACGTCTTCTCCAAGGTATCAATTAAGCAAGGTTGCATGATCCAAGCCTTTCCTTGATCTCTCTGCTGAACTATTGTGCATTCTGAACTTATCCTCAACTTCCCATGCATCAACATAATGTTGCTTTGAAGCATTAATGACCTCCTGGATTTTTTCAACAGTCTCTACATAGAGGCAAACATTGATGTAGATTACTGTCATCACAATTTCAAGGCAACACTCTATTTCCACTAGCAGGGATCTACCTTGGTGTCTCTTAGCCACAAGTGTAAAGAGTGATTTCACCAAATTTGCATATATCTCTGATTTAAGTATTTTTTTCCAAACTCCACCCAAATTCATTCCTTTAAACTCCTCGTGAATGAATTCTCTTCATTTAGTTCTTGAATCAAGATCAGGACGATCAAAGGCTTCCTCAAGTTTGCTGGCTCTTTCGGACCTTCACACCATCATCACTGCAAAGTGTGCTTGATCTAGAATCATCTCCCTTCATGACTCCATTGTTTCAGACTCTTCATATCCTTAAGCATTTCAACCAATAATGCAGACATTTTTGTTGCCTTTTCTACAGAGTTATCATCAATAACATCTTCACTTATATTATTGATTGCATTATCTTCATCGTTTTTATTCAACGCTTCAAAAGGCTTCCTTATTGAAGTAATGGATCTATACTTGATGAATTCCTTAATTTTCAAACAAAGCATTTGGTATATATTGCAAACATGACTTGGAGGGCATCCAACATGCATGCAGACTGTTCCTTGGTTGTTGAGCTTTCCCTGGATCTTTTCTTTGTCATCGCAATGCCCAAATATCTTTAGATTCTTAAAGGCATCATACAAAAATTGTAACTCTTGAGGAAACTTCATCTTTCTCCTTTGTACCAACATTTTTGAATGGCGCACCCCACTCAAATTCTACTTCTTGAGGACAGTTGGCATCTTCCCCCCACCCACCTACCACCATCCAAAGGCATCCTCAAAACTTTCCGACTTGAATTCCCCCCCCCCCCCTCGTCAGCCCTCAATTTACGTATTTTACCGATAGATTTTCAAGTATATTTTTTGTTCAACTTCCATCAATCAGAACAATAGTTCGTCGTCGTCATTTTTGGAAATAAATTTTAATGATGAACGAAGCATACTCTCCTTTCTCTCCAACTCACCGAAACATAATCCTGAATCGAGATCAGAGTAGAGGTACATGGTTAAAGCAAGGATCTTACTTTTTGATGCTCATAGTTTTATCTCGTCTTCATAAAGTCAAACAAGTCGAACAGGTTCGAAAAAGGATATTGACACTGTTTCAGGAAAGTCTTGAAAGTCTTCAATTACTTGGGTCACGTCTGATTCCATCAATGACACGAGGGATAACTTCAAATACTGATGGTGTAAATGACATGAAAAATTATGGATTGATACGATCAGTCCTCATGTTTTGGTTTGGACAATACCAACCGGATGATGCCCAGAAAAAATTATGGATGATTGCGGCATCATCGGAATGTAGAAGGCATAGTGTTGATGCTGAAATTACAGAGCGATTCGAACGAATCATTATCGAAGAAATCTATCACATATGGACTAAGGAAAATTATGGATATCAGGGTAAGCTAGCAGCTATAATTGTTTTGGATCAATTCTCGAGGCATATTCACCGATATTACGGTGATCATAAGAAAGTTTCGTCTTTACCTGATCAGTCTGGCCTAGATAATGCTGCTTACAAAATCTCCGAGGATTTTGTCTCATGTCATAAACAAGAAATCGAGTGTGGTATGATTCCTCTACCTATGATTATTTTCGCGTTAATGCCTTATCGGCATGCCAGCACAATTGACTCCCTGGGTTTCGTGCAAAGAAAAGTCGAACATCTCTCATCAATAGGATCGCAGTTTGATTCTATGCTATCTCGTTTCCGTAAAGCTACAAATAGGCGGATGGCAATTCTCCAAGATGAATCGCGTAGGACGGGGACATCAAATAATGAATTTTCTGACATTGATCTACTTGAAGCGTGTCCATTTGAAGCGGATATGGCATTGGCTTGCGATCATGTTGTTTACAAAACGATTACTGAATTCTTGAATTCTAGAGGAAACATAATCCCAGGAACATCACTTCCAGTAATTGTTTCGCTTTCAGGAGGAGTCGATAGCATGGTTATCGCATCAGTACTAGCTCATCTTGCCAAGAGCTGCAAATACCACCTAAGTATCTGGGCAGTTCACATTGACTATGCAAATCGACCAGAATCTGGTCATGAAGCTGATTTTGTAAGGAGATACTGTGAGGCAAATGGAATTCATTTTAAGCTTCGTCGCATTGATGAAGTGACACGAGGAATTACAGCAAGAGATGACTATGAGCGAATCGCTAGAGAGGCGCGATACAATATGTATAGAGAAACAGCTCAATTATGTAAAGATTTGACTGGAAATCAATCTATAGAGGTTGGTGTAATGCTCGGTCACCACCGAGGGGATTTGAGAGAAAATGTGCTATCGAATGCCCACAGAGGCTGTGGCCCTTTGGAGCTCTCAGGTATGACCCAAGTTTCAGTCAATGATAGGGTCGTCATTTACCGTCCACTATTACCGCTAGAAAAGTCAGATATATTTGATTACGCTCATAAATACGGTATTCCATATTTCAAGGATACTACACCTCATTGGTCAACTCGGGGGAAAATTCGCAATAAACTGTTGCCGTTATTGCAAGAAATATACGGGGAGGGGAGTACCAACAACTTGAGTAACCTCGCTATAGAGAGTGATCAGGCAAAGGAGCTTCTGCACAGCGTTGTACTCACTCCATTCCTTGATCAAGTTGAAGCGTTCCCGATGGGCTTAGCGTTTTCAACCCAATGTTGGAAATCGCATGGTCAAGTTTTTTGGAAATTTGTGCTTAGAGAAACGCTGCACAGGTCGAGCCTTGCAATGTTTAGTGATAAAAGTGTGGAAATGTTCATGCAAAGAATAAATTGTCAAAAACTTCGAGAAGGATGGTTGCAATGTCGTCGAGATTATGGAGTATATCTTCGTGACGACGGACGTGTCTTTGTTCTCTTCCCTAGTAGCTTTCCGTTCAACAAAAATGACTCGTTTGATTGCGTAGGAAAAGTATGTGAATTTGGCAAGGAAGCTAAAGTTGGACCTTGGGTGATTAGTTCACGAGTCTTGAGTAAAATCTCAAACAATAACTCAGACCTACTAGAAAAAAAAGCATTTTTATCATGGGAAGATTTCATGTATGGCAACCTACAATACTTCCTGACAGTGCCTATCATCAACGAGACGATACAGCCACTTGTCTTCGTTTCTGGGTTTCAGAAGCTAGACCGTCCTCGAGCTTGGAAAAACTGTGATTTGAAAATACAGACCAATCTGCCCATACTAGGAAACAGCATGGAAAGTGTTGATGCCCTGTGTCTTGGTTCAGAAACAGCTCTAGTTGAAGTTACACTTTCATTGAACGGGACATGAGATGTACAGATAGTTGAATACTAACTTTGAAACCTATTCGGAATTCAATTTTCATTCCCACACAAGGCTATAATATGCAGTATACCCGTAATCACTACACTAGTTAAAACAACGTCTCAAGCATACTCTCTCACATTAACTACTATTATGTGTGAGTCCTTTAGCTATTTTTCTTAGGATAGGAAAGACCTATGCCCATAGAATGAATATGCTGAGCTGTCGCCCAGAGATTTTCCCAAAGCCATGGATAATACGTATACTTTACGCCGTGTTTGCGGCAAACCTCACGAACAGCTGGAGCAATGTATGGGTACCATGCTGAAGACATGCGTGGGAAAAGATGATGCTCAATTTGAAAATTGAGGCCACCTGTCAAGCACCCAGATATAAAGCCACCGTAAGTACTGGATGTTTCTACCTGTGACTTATACCAACAGACTTTTCCAGATGGCTCTTCGGTCTTAGTGGGATCTCGATCAACGGAGTCAAAATTGTGAGATATTATGAACAGGGTAGAAAGAAACAAACTGCCAATAAATCCCATACTCATGAGATGGACAAAAGGCATCCAATGTAATCCTCCATTGTAAAACGGTGGAACCAAAATCGCCATGTAGTATATGAGACGACTGAAGCAAGCATACTTTCTTCGGTTAAGAATGAATTTGTTTTCAAGGCTGATCCCTACAGAAGCAGCGCCTTGATGCTTCAAATCAATTATATCGGTACCGAAAACTATGGAGATCCAGTATAATCCAAGAAGTGGAAGTGTCCATAAAACTTGGAATTTATGGTACCAGCGGCGTTTTGGATGTCCTACAGGGTAATCGTTGAGAATAATCAAGGGCTCAGCACTTATCGCATCAGGATCTTTCTCCTTATGGTTCGTGTAGCTAGTAGTTTCTCTGGTGAGTAAATCATGACACAAAAAAAGGAATTACAATAATATAAGACTCACGCATGATGTGTCCAATGCTGTTGCATCCATAACCACTTTGAGCCACCAATAATATCTACTCCAAAACCAAGAATATCATTGATAATTGAATTCCTTGATGCTGCGCCATGATTGGCATCATGCTGTACGTTCAAACCTATCAAGGCATGTGCGATACCAAACAAAGCTGCGATTGTCATGTTCGTTTTCTGAGTGATCCAAAAATAAAGGCAGACAAAGTACAGAGAAACATAAAAGGTTGCTCGCGAAAGGAAACCTGTTGTTCCAAATTCCTTCCCTCTCTTTACAATCTTGAATATAGCTTCCTTTAGATCTCTCTCAAACGGAGTATCGAACTGGTATTCATATTCCGTGCTCATCAATTTGCCAACGACAGTGAGTTTCTTCAAGGCATTGGTTGTATGATGCGGATGAATCATTTTATACTGCACGGTTACATCATTTCCACCAAAAAGTCGTATCTGATCTCCTCCTGGATGATTAAAGTTGTTCAATGTGTAGACAATGCCATCGATGGCAATCTCATCTCCCGATAACGCTTTTGCATCTTTGTATTGAGTATCCTGTAGCTCACCAATTAGTTCAGAAGACACATCATTAGATCCATGACCCATCAAACGACTCGTCTCTGCATCAGGTGGCATATTTTACTTTCAGTTCCTAGTTGTTTCACTTCGTTGATCAACAATTTCGATGGAAAAAGAATTTTGATTGGAAGAGTATAACTTTGAAAGTTATGACGGAATCAAATTTATAAAACATAGAAATATGCGTGCTGACGCAGATTCCAACTTCCTTGAGAATCATGGCTATCCGAAATTTTATAAGGCTAAGGATACCTGCAAGAATATTTCGAATCTTCAACAGAACAAAAAAAAGACCACTATTCTCGATTGTTTCCGTCTATTCTGAAATAAGTTCAAAACACATCTCTGGATGTCCAGACACACCAAAATGCACATCGTAAACATTCTTCTTGATTCAGGATGAGAACGTTGCTGGTAAGACTTTGTGAATGGACAAACCAAGTACTTCCACCGATAGATTTTGGCAATCTTTCATAATATTTCCCTTTACTTTAGTTAACTGAAGATTTGCTTTACAGCAGAAGTTCTCAAGATTGTATTTAATATTTGAATACAAAATGAAATACGGATCAGATTGTAGAGCGGTGAAACTTCCGACCCTTGATGTTAAATGGCCAAGTTGGATGCATAAAACATGAAAATGTGCATGGAATTAAGGTAACAGTATCTAATGAGTCTGCCCTTCCAGAAGGAGAAGGACAAGCTGGATGAAGCCAGTTGAAAAAGGAACATGATTAAAGGAAGAAATGCAACAGAATGACTTTTTGACAGAATTAATGCTCATGATTTCTTTTCAGGCTATAACACCTGACTAGCCATGTGGTTTGGCATATCAAGTGATTGAGATATTGACAAGAATCCTTAGACCTGTTGACATGATATCTAAGATCGAATTGAGAACAGTATTGAGCTAAATTTCAATGAAGAAAAAGGAAAATACTCTGATTTGTTTGATGAAGATGATAGAGCTGAAAAGAAAGAGATTGCAGCAGCATCAACATCGGTAACCATGAGTCAAGGAACTAACCTTGAAGTGATGCTATGCCAGCTACCCTTCAACAAGGGTAGGAACATATAGAGCAATCCATATTTCCTTCTAGTTCATCTCATTCTACAGGATTAATGTTGGTGATGTCTAACTTCATTCATAGCAATGAAGGCCCAGGAATTATGGTGCGTAGTGGCAGCATTATGAAGCCTTCAATGGCGCTTGTTTCCCTGTGCAAGTGTGCAATAAGCATGCTGAGAAGTGTTTTATTGCCACAATGGCTAATGTGAACATCATACCTGAGCAGCATTTTATTTTTTAGCACAACAAAGCGGAAACTGGATGTACTGCAGATGCACATAAAGTGCACTGTGGTTTTCCAAAGGAAAGCTAGAAATTAGGCATGATATTGAAATACCCACCAAGAATAGATATATCTTTGAAATTTAGGAAAAGCTGAAGTGATTAGTTGGATTTGCACGTCTTGCAAATCAAGGAAGGGCTGTGATTTTTAAAGCAAACTTACTTTAAGAAATGATATGCAGTCTCTGTCAAAAAGCTTTTCAAGCAGCAGCACTTGTATGGGTTAGTAATTACTAAATAAAATAATAAGATAGCATCAAGGTGTCATCCTTTTAGTGGTGGCAAATAACAAACCTTACAAGACATTTGAGAACCTTGGGTGAGGCTGGAACTGTCTAACCAAAACTTTAGCAACTCTAAGTGTTGCTGACCGAGGAGTGTAATGTTTTCTTGTTACTATGCTTTAGATCATTTAGGCGATGGCTGTGGGAAGTCGGATCCAAATACTGATATGGTATACCTGCAATAAGTTATTATTTGGCTCAAGAGGATGTCTTTGCGTAGAGATTGACACTCTACCAAGAGATGTTGTGCTTTGTTGTGATGACGCATATACAGATAAAATTTTGAGGAGAAAACTCAAGATTCAGTTCTGCTCAGAGTAACGAAAGCTGAATGTATGATTGAATTCCCCAAGATCAACAAACTCTGTAAGACTTTTCATAAAATCTCAGCAAAACAGTTAAGTAGAAACCTTTGCAAGTAGTCATGAATTCAAACATGTAGATTAATTTCATGGATAGGCATGTGTTGGTGCTGGGATAGAAGGAGCATTCACTAGTACAAATGAATTCTATGTAAGGAACTATCAAGAAGCAATGGAAATCTCAGACAAAGAATACTGGAATGTTGTAGTGGAAAAGCACATCAGCATATGCTTGATCATAATGTTTGGGAAGAAATTCCATGTGATTCAGTTTAAAAATCATCACTTTGTTTTTGAAAAAGTTTAATCATGTTTATTGCCCAAGACTTGCTGCAAGATAACTTGCACAACAATTAGGAATGCAGTGTGATTCAATAAATACTCCATAATCAATCATGAGTGACTTGATAATTTGAGTATTTTTAGTTTTAGCAGTCACGGCCAAGTGGCATCTTGAGGTTGATTATGTCATGGGAGCTTTCCCGCAGGGAGAATTTGCAGATGATGAGATTATTCACATGGAGTTGCCTTAGGGGTTTGAAAGGTATCATAAGACACACATAATGTTGAAGCTTGAAAACACATTGTATTCAAGCAACAATGGCATTTTGGAGAAAACATTACTTATGCTTGGATTAGTTGGCTTCAAAAGATAGGTAGCTGATCCAAGCTTGTTCACAAATAGTTCAAAGATGAAGGTTTACCTGTGTGGATAAGTTATATTGATGATGAGGCAAGAGTTGGAAGCAGGAATGTAGCTTTGCAAGAAATTAAACATGTTTCCAATGGTGATAGTAAGATTGGAGAGATTAAAGAGTGTATTGGCTGTAAATGGAGGATGATGAAGAGGGTTAGTGGACACAAACAACTCAATCTGCTTGCAAGATGAGCTCGCTTTGTCAAATGATGTCCCAGAATTACCAACAGTTCCAGGTGTGTATTGACTACAGCTGATGATGATACCACTACTAGGGAGAAAAGGCACTATAGAAATTGAATTCGCAATTTGCAGCCTGTGGAAGTGCAGTTCAGGGAGTTGTCTAATTATATGGCATCAGAACCATATTTATATATTGCATTAGAACCATATTAATATATGGCATCATTATTAACTGCTTGGTATGCATGTGTTGTAGAAACCAATCATGCCTATTGCGTAACTCTAATATTCAGTCAGCCAGTGTCTGATTTGTTTTGAATTCAGGATTCTGATTTCTTTACATAAGATAAGGGTCCTTTTGTCCTCAATAGGTTTTCATTCCATGCAGATTCCAGTCATATCCCGATTCACATTCTTCGCGACGGTGCAGGGATATCATCTTCTGTTGCTGGCAGCATCAAATGACAACCTGAATGATGAAGTAGCCAACATAATTTGTCGTTACACTCCGAGAGAATTTAGAAAAGCTGTCTTCAAATCATCGGATCATTTTCTCTATCGAGGTGAATCGACCACATCCATTAATGTTCTTGGTATCCTTCTCCATCCGGAACCAGATTTGCTGGTAGAAGGAACCTATACGGATAGACTATCATTGAAATACTTTGCACATCTTGAGGAAAGGCTGAGTCCAACAAGAGCTAGACCATCCACTGGACACATTGCGACATCCTGTGTTGAGACGGCATCCCAATGGGGTGAAGTCGTGTCAATATGGCCTCTGGGTAATCATATCTCTTACGTCTACCCCCTTGATAAAAAAATATTTTTCCCAGGAAAGTTTGACGATGAAATTATCGTCGATAGGAATCTTACTGATGCACTTGTGAATGGACACGAAGTCTTGTTTACCTCATGGTTCGACCCCAAAATGGAAAACAGCCTCCCGGATGGAATTGACTCATCCTGGGTGTCTGCGTTTCTGGCTGTCTCAATGGAAGCTACTCTAGTCCTGAAAGAAACTCTTAAGGAGCGAAAGTATGGATTATAAAGATTATACTTGCATAGGTCTCATTTGTACATAGCAAGGGAAAAATGGATACATCAAAGTTTTAAAATGGATATGGATTTGTGCCGTGTGCGACATGCATAGGAAAAGAAGAATAAGCCATGGAATACACAACGCTTTATGATGTAGACAGCATCCATGACCCTTGACTTTTCAAGTCAAGTATAATATGTTAATTTGTATGAATTAATCAAGTTCGTATCTTTTGTAGATTAGTTTCAGGACTATAAAATCCTAGTATTGATCTTTTGCTTAGGTGTCGGTCAATCGACATTCACACACATTGACCCCTTTCAGCAAAGAAAAAATTGCACAACATGTACTTCTCAGTCGAAATTATCTACAATTGTTTTATTCCATCAATGACAGCATCTCTGTGTGCCTGACTAACGGCATCTTTTCCATAATAAACATCACAAAGTGCTTTAGTAAACACGGCAGATTGAATCCTTCCTATTCCTCCAACAGCATTCTTGAAGAGCAATGTATCACCACGAATGGTTAATTCCATTTCTGCACCTTGTACCAAGTCAACTCCTTGATTCAGCTTTGCGAATTCATCAAGACTAAACGTTATAAAAGAACAGGCGTAACATGAGTCGTACTGGAGACATTGAAGTTTGATGTGAAACTCAATTCATGCATAATGAAATATGGAAACTTACACTTGTAGATCTTCCCCGTTCATGCGAGGTTTGAGACTTTCGCTCAAAGCATCGGTAAATTTCTGAATCGACAGATTTCTTGCCATAACAATACGAATGGTTCTTGGATACATGGGATCCAACAATGCTTTCTCGATATCCTCTTTCGATTGACCTTTAATAAATGACATAGCAAGGGGATCTAGATACGTTCCAACTGCATATACTTTGACGAAACCATACTTCACACGAACACCAGTTCCCGCTAAAGTAAATCCATTGCAAAGCTTCGGAAACAAAATGCCAGTCGATTTCTCCTTGATAGCTCCCAGAAATATAACATCCCCCGAAACTGGAGGCATTTCTAACTGAGTTGGAGATGACGAGAAGATTAATGTCCCGACAGTGCTAAACATTGCCAACGAGAGTAACCAAAAGTCCTTTTGACTAAACCTAGTAGCTCCCTGATGATGAAGTACAGAAAAGCGATTGTTCGATAGAAAACGTAACTGGACATTGTTCATGCCGCGGCGAAGATTAAGGCAATGTTTCATCATCCCCATCTTTTTCTCAAACGTCAAGAATGAACTAATATATTGACACTGTTATATCTCAAGGATATGATATCAAATTATGATACAGATGATTGTGTAGGCGTCCACGAATTTGTCGACGATCTTCTTTTTGACACCATGCGAACCGTGAAAAACCTGTACTGCATTTGCAAAAAAATCCATTATTCCAGTAAGCAACTGCACTAGTAATACCAGTACAACAGTAGCTACCTTCATTTCAACTTTCAACACGTACGAGAGAATCTATGTCAGTTTTCGTAACACGTCGGAAACGATGTGGCCCTTATCTCGTTCAAGTACTCTCCTAAACTGTTTCCTTCACGATATCTTTCATAGTTCATTTAAGAACATTGAACGAGGGTCATGATGATCATCAATATAATTCGAGTTTTATGGATGATCACAATCATTCAGAAAACTTCTAGTTTTTTAATGGCTTCAAGTAGTAGACCAAGTATAAGTGCCTTGCAAGCATTTGATGTTTCTGGAATGTGGACCAGTGGCCTAAGCTTCGGAAAAGGTGAATTTAAGTTTTATAAAAGCTTTCAAAGTTGGATGTCAGTTTTCCCTGAAGATGATAGAAAATCCTTTCCCGAGATTTTTAATCTTCCAAAGGGCACTTATGAAGTTATCATGAACAAACCCTTAGGGATCGTCTTTGAGGAAATTGAACCCGGTAAAGGGGTCTTCGTTCAAGATCTTGTGGAGGGAGGGAATGCAGAACGACAGGGTGTTATTCTGAAAGGTGACATTCTAGTGGGTGTGACTGCCGTCAAGGTCATTGGTGCTAAATGGGAGCGACGCCTGCTTCCAGCGCGCCCCTTCGATTTTGATACTGTTATCGGTGCTATTTCATCCAACGAACCCAAGTGGGGTTGTGATAATGTTGTTCTATGTAAGTGACATGTCATGTGGAATAGCATGATGCGATGGAAAAATGAAGTCTTCACTTCTCAACTCACGAAATAATTTAAAAAAAACATAGTATTTGAACGTCCCGGAGAAGCAAATTCTGATGAAGTGGATGAATTTATGAAATTCTTTAATCCCCCAGGAGATTCTCCGTGGCGACAGCAACAGTAAAAACTACCCTGGCAGTTGTTGACACTCCCAGCAGAGTCGTGAGATGCCGACATTTCTACTTTTAGGCACAACTCTTAGTTCAAAGCAATACTTGAATCCCCCCTTGATCTCAGTACCATCCTATTGCTTTTACAAAAATATAGTTCCCAAAATATTGTAATGATATTAGCATCAAGTATTTTTATCATTACCATTGCCAATATCAAAAAAGAGAATTGGATGTCACTTTAGTTTATTTTAATCACCATATTCCAAGTGTAATTGCATTATAGTAATGTTGTAAATGGACACCTAGAAAAATCATAAATGCCATTCTTTCATGTTCCTAATTTTCCTTTAGCACCAATTTTTTACCTACTGGTACCGGTCAATGAATAATATGTGCATTGCATCTTATTCATAGGTTTCCTTGGAGTAAAATAAGAGTTGATTTAACAAAACGCGCTGCAATCATGGTTATAACATAATTCTTAACTATCAGCTATTGATGCGGGCTAATTAGCGCTTACAAATTCATCCTAGCACTTCTCCATATCATTTCTTTCTATGTGACAATCAAGGAAATTGCAAGATAAACGTGGAACTAGTTATAAAATATCTTGGTTTGTGATCCTCTTTTGTATTGTCTTAACTTTCGCGTTTTGAAGTGTTTCAGTATGTTT
This sequence comes from Fragilaria radians, assembly GCA_900642245.1. Classification (NCBI taxonomy): domain Eukaryota; phylum Bacillariophyta; class Fragilariophyceae; order Fragilariales; family Fragilariaceae; genus Fragilaria; species Fragilaria radians. The sequence goes on from CAAAJI010000168.1 coordinate 49,464, forward strand.
GTTTTCCATCAAAATCTTGAACACCACACCCCAAGGGAAAAACGGAGATGACAGTAATGAAATGTATTAGACTAACGCACTTCGTAATCTAGGCACTGCCGTAAAGATCAAAATCATTGACATTTGCTTGGTAATCGCATCTGATTGATTCAGGATAATTCAAAAGAGTGAATCTAACAATCTATTCCTCCTAATTCTCTCTAGAAGTCTTGTTGTAATCAGCAAAATAAAATAAATAATATATATTTATAAAGATTTATAAGCATTTCGATAAAATGAGTAAGTTTATCCTCAAGAAACTCAAGATTTGATAAGTCGTTCCATCATCATTCAATCCCTTTCAACAAGGTTCCAAACTTTTCTTTTTTCACTTTTTTGAGCCGATTCTGAAGATCTCTTGCGTACCACTCATCTTGATCAAGAAAGCGATTGTAGGAGCCTTCATCTTGCGTGACATCAGCTCTCAAGCCACTGTATAACTCGATCTCTGATTTCCAAAAATTTGCAGCGACTTCATCTCCGTTCTCTTTTGCCTCCTCGAACATTTCCATGGCAGTTTGTCTCATACTCTTTTGAGCTTCAAGTTCTCTAAGTGAAGCGAAGTCCCCTCTGCGCTCGGCGTCTCTCATTAAGATCTGACGTCGCACCGACTCATCAAGTAAAGGAAGTAGCATTTCATCAATGGGATTTAACTTTGTTTCCTTATCTCTCTCTGCCAATCTTAGGACTCGTGGCCTGGGGAGCGTTCCAACAAAATTGCTCATATTTAACAGCGTGCGAGCTTTTTCTGAGACCGAAAGTGAATCAAAATCTAAAACAGATTTGATTGGATTGTCTTGAGGAAAAAGGGATGATTTGGATGATTCGTTTTCTTTCGAGTCTAGTGACGATGAATCAAAGAGTGATGCAGTGGTTCGTGGTATCCTTAAAGGTGATGTACTTTGAGAATCTGTGTCTTTCGCATCATTCCCTTCGTACTTTAGAGAAACTTCTTTGTTCGGAATCCAAAGTGGCAAAGTATCTAAGATGTCCTCGCTTTCCATTTGAGGAAGTTCTGTTGCTGAACATAATCCTAGATCCCAAATTTCATTTTCAACTAGTAAAGGCACGTTACAAGCTAATGACATTCCAATAGCCTCATCGACATCGCATTCCACTAAAATGGTTTCACCACCCAGCACTCCTGTGTTACCAAAATCTTCAGATTCATCGCGTATGTCGATTTTCTCACCTGCGATTGATACAGTTTTCTTCGCGGTAGTTCTCTTGACAATAATTGCGCCACCAATAACAAGATTATCATCCAGGAGGCTCGATTTTTCTAGTAACGACCCAATGACCTGCGCTCTACATTGATCTTCTAAAATCTCTTTCATGAGACCGAACGGACTCGAAAACGGTAATGTTCCAGCCTCTACATCTTCTTTTGAATCTAGATATGGAGCGTATCCCATAGCTCCGCGGTAAGGAGCAGCATTTAATCCATTTTCTGTTGTAAACTCTGAAATAGTATCAAGCATCGAGATAAGAAATGACTTAGATCCTTCATAACGCTGAGCAAATTGTTCTTTGGATGACTCTGCTTCTTTTAATTTATCATGTAGCTCATCGCGTTTTTGGATGAAATCCTGGATATTATCGGGTTTACTCTGCCTAGCAATAGCTAGCTGGTATTCGGCTTCTGCTAATTCGTCTCTGATTTCCGTTATTTGAAGATCCAAAAGGCGCATTGCCAAAATGATGTCATCAGAAACTGTCGTAGTTTGTTGTTCTAAAGAATGCTTGAGGCGCATGGCGATATTTCCGATACTGATACTTCTGCCTTTCCAGTCTTTTCCACCAAATCTGGAAAAAGCATCTCGTTTCCCAAAATGGTACCGCTGATCGATCGTATTGTTAGCAGCATCACGATTGCGCAATTGAGGATCTATAGTCCAAGTATGCCATGGAAAGTTATCAAATAATGCTCCATCTCTATTTATAAGCAGAGGATTAAGCCCCAGTAAGATTGATTTTGAAAGTTTTTGGTCTTTTACAGCAAAGGAAAGTAACTTAAGCTGTTGAGTCGTAACAGGAATGAGGAGACAAGATTCAGGACCACCGATCGAATTCGAAGTTCTCCCTTGAGCCTTGGCTAAGACAACACATGGTACTTTATTCGTATCTACATTTAACAGCTGGCTTTGACCGACAAGATATGAATCTACGAGATATCCTTGAGGATTGGTCAGAGCTGTAATCAAATCCATATTCACAGCCTCTTCACTTAGTTGCCATTTGTCAGATAACGACGAAATTTGTGTCAATGAAGCCCTGGAGGTTCTAGCAATGTGTGTTAAAAAAGCAGTGACAGTAGTTGGCTGAGAAACGATTGCAAACGTCGTCGTAAGTGTATACAAAAAACGGCAGAAAGCAATTAGGATCATTTTCTCTTGTCTTGTGAAACTTCAAAGAACAAGAAGGTCGATTCCCAGAGAAATCGTATCGCAGTCCCCCGTCCAACTGGAATCCCCCCAAAAATATTTTGGATTCAAATTTGATCAGTTTCATATGAGAAAGAAATTCAGTGAGGAAAGCAATCTAAACAAGGAAAATTCATAAAATATTCATGAAGTACTGATGGAGGCATCTAGAAGAAGTATAATTTCCACTCCAGGTCATACTAATTTAGGAGAAATACATTGTTGATGGATAAACCACGACGATGAGTCTGTAGCTAAAAACTGTATCGGAGTTTAGTCTAAGGAAACTTAAGATTTATCTATAAAAATTAGGTTTACAATCTTGTATTTGAATTTTTTTATTAAACACTTTAAATTTCTTTCCCTGTCTCAACTGGAGATTGTCATCTCCTTCCAATCAATCAGAGTTTGTTAATTGTTTTGTTCATTAAGAATAGAGCATTTCACTCAAGATGGATCTAAACATCAAGGTTTCTACATTTTCGGGGGAAAAGAAGGATTGGGAGAGGTGCTCATCAACTTTTCTGGCTAAGTCCAGATTTAAAGTCAACGTAGAACATTTAGTTGTTATTGAAGACGCAGAAGGCAGAGGATCAAAGTGATATGAAGACTTTTTTCTGAGATATGATAGCTTATGCTGAGCTATTGATTGCATGTGAGAATGATGTTTGACTCCGGATTGTCAACTCAAGCAGGACCTCAGCACTGCCAATAGGAGATACAAAATTGGCGGCTAAACATGAGCCAGTGACAAAGCCAAATTTCATTCAGATGAAGAAGAACTTCATTGAGAGCAGATTGGCAAATTTGAATTTTCATCCTGACATACGGATTCCAGGGATTGAACTTATGAAGAGGAGATTGGAGATTGTGGAACAGAGCATGACCCAAATGGATTAATCATCCATATACTACCTAATCTCATTAGGGAATATGAAAACACAGTAGAGATGCTTGAATATGACTTAGAAAATGATAATTTGATGCTAAAGAAGATCAAGGAGTTGTGAGGAGTACCAGAAAGATGAATGTAAGTAGATTTGGTACACTACAGCAACTAGCCACATGATTTGCAGCCATACAGGGCTATCTGACTTGGTGCAAAGTAAATAATAAGTAATTGTGGGAGCTGGAAGGGCAATAGAAGTAAAAAAAGGGAAAGATTAGGATTCAATTTGCAGGAAAAGACAGTGGGATCACAGAAGTCCTGCTTGAAGAAGATGTAAACTAGATTCCCTCTCTCACCACTAACTTGTTTAGCTTGTCTCTTGTTTTAAAGAGGGACACAACCTTAAGATCAGAGGGAACATCAATTATTCAAGAAAATGTCTGGAAAAGGATACTCTTTCATGACAAGATCAAAATGGGCTCAAGATTCCATTCAAGCGCAAGAGAAATCCCCAACAATCAAGTCTCGGTTGTGAGCAAAAGGAAGGAATTTCATTTTGAAACGTTTCACCAATTGTTGGGACATCTGTTGCAAGAAATGACAATAAGGCCCGCTGTGAAACTACACTTAAAGCGTACAGGCCAACTGAAGACATCTGAAGATTGCATAATGGCAAAACTAAGAAGAAAAACATCAATTAAGTGAGCATTTCCATGTCTACCTTACCAGGAGAAAGGCTGCTGATTTTTATCAGTTCCATTAAGGAAGAAAGGATTTGCTGGAGGAGCATATGGCTGTTTATTGAAGATCAGACTACAAGTATGAAGTGGAGCTTATCTATGAGGCTAAAAGGAGAGATGATTTAGGCATCAATGAATTTTAGCAAAGAACTGAAGCCCAGAGACCCAAGGCTACCCAGGTTCATCAGACTGGATAATGCAGGCAAAAATAAAAGGGTTAAATCATTGTTTGGACAAGGAAGGGATTGACATTAAAGCAGAATTCAGAAGTCCAAGCATCCCTTCTTCATTAAGGAAGAAAGGATTTACGGGAGGAACATATGGCTGCTTATTGAAGTTCAGACCACAAGCATGAAGTGGAGCTTTTTTTGTGACGAAAAAGAGGGATGATTTAGGAAGCAATGAGTTTTAGCAAAGGACTGAAACCAAAAGACCCGATGCTAGCCAGGTTCATCAGACTGGATAATGCAGGCAAAAATGAAAGGGTCAAATCATTGTTTGGACAAGGAAGGGATTGATATTAAAGCAGAATTCAGAAGTCCAAACATCCCTCAACAGGACAGGCAGGTAGAAACGAGTTTCACCACATTATGGGGAATAGTGAGAGCAATGCCGAATGGATCTGGAGTTACTCAGGATCTCAGCGACAGTTTATGAGCTTAATGTGC
>CAAAJI010000168.1:59486-73134 GCA_900642245.1 Fragilaria radians
GTGCACAACTGCGACAACATTGTGCAATTAGCAATTTGCGATTTTCGAAGCTGATGCTCCTTATTCGAAAAATTTAAGGGTTTTGGTGAGATTGGGATCAAAGACATGAAGCCTTAATGGTTAAAGGAAAAACATGGAATGAAGACTAGAATTCAAATAAAGGCAAGAACGTTTCTAATCCTTGTAAGAACGACAGCAACTATTGAATGAAATTAGTAGTTTGTTTGGCTAAGCTTCAAGAGATTGCCTGATTGAAAGTAAATATTAATTCAAAACCATTTCTTTCCGTTCAGACCGAGTAGGCAATTTCGCTCAGCTAATAAAGTAAAGAGTATAACATTCACTTTAATTCTTCAATGATATAAACTTTCTGATATAATTCAAGAACGGTAATCAAACGATAGGGATCAAAGTTTCAAGGTTAGGGAGAATGACATCCTCACTTATCGTAAAGCATGTAGAATCCAGAGTGTCGTTCTCTAAATTATAGAACCTCATTTGCATTCCCTGCGAACCGTGCCACTAACCCTCTGTATCCTATAATGCAAACTCCATCCTACATGATTCTTCTGTTTATTTAAGTTTGTGCAAATGCTTCTATTAATGCTTGGCGTTAAATTGTATCTTTAACATACCTCTTACTTGTAGTGCGCGCTTTTGTGAAGTGTAAATAATTGAAAGTTAAACATCCTCCATTATCTTGAAGCCTTTCTTCTATTTGATTCTACTTCCTAAGGATGCTTCTCACTGAATGAGAAACTTTAATATGATGGTTGAACAGTTTCTGTCTCAGTTAAAGTGCCAACTTGAAGTCACTTGCTGCAAGGGTTGTATTTTATATCAGTTTTTTCTTGTGTTAATGTAACTGTTGTTCTACATTTCTAATCAACGAATCTATTATTCTTTTCGAATCTATTCAATAATGATGTATAAAGCATGCAACCAGTTACAGATTGAGGATTAAAAAATCAAATATAGGAAGTAAAGAAGATGTTGCCTTGACATCTTACTTCAGTCAAGATTTAGTGGAAAGAAATTAATATAATTAAATGTCAAAGTCAAATATCGATCATTTATGAAAGCTTTGATCATCATGATCGATGCTAATGAAATTGTAATAGCAAACCCTGGTGCTCTATGGAATTGAAATCGTTCTCGTTGTGCCTGTTGATGAAAAGTATGCGAGAAATGACGCGAACTCGTTTCATGCTAATGTGGCAGGCATTGTCAATGTAACGTACTGTTTTTTTGTAGGAGGTTCCAAAAACACAACGTTTTAGTAATAGAAATTAAATAGACTCTACGACAAGAATCAATTAATTCTTATCTTCCCGATCGTCTGAGTCACTATGCGTTACCTCGACTCCAAAAAGTGACACATGAAATAACACGTACTACTAGAGGTTAGTCAACGAGAAAACAATTATCGACCATATGAATCAAATTTTCAAAAGTGTAACATTATAATTGTCTACATCAATGAACCTTTTCTTTTTCTTTGTCCTGTATTCCACTTTAAATGTTGCATCATCCTTCAGTATTTTGAAAGGTTCTAGTCCAAGGCTCACAACGAATGTTGTAAAATTGTCGAAAGGTTTCGGATCCAAAGAACCAGAGAAAAAAATTGAAAAATCTGAGGCTCAGTTAAAGAGAGAAGCTGAGAGTAAGCGATACGACGAAATTGCTAAGGGTGGTGGACAAGAGTATAATGTTTTCGTTCGACAATTTGGATCAAGTGATAAATCTTGGTTGCCATGTGGGGCAATATCGGTACCGCGAGGAGCTCAAGTTGCGGATGCCATTTACGCCAATGTTGACGCATTAAAAACTTCGATTACCCGTATTTATCCGAAACTGAAGGGCTTTGAAGGTGAATTCGAGTTTGGATCAAACTTGAGAGTATACCCTGATGACCCCATTGAGGTTGCAGTGAAAAGAGCTCCAAAAAGTCAAGGACTTAGTCTTGGAAACTGGATCAGTTCTCTGCTCTCTCCCATAGATGCATCGAACATGCCTCCTCCAAAGATCTAAAGCATTCCAAATAAAGTCACAATGATATCTAGGTATAGGTTTCTTGACAAAATCCCTTTCTTCTAAAGAAAAAACCCATAAATAACCAATTGGAATCTAATCCTAGTCATATTTACTATTAGGTTCTTTTCCGTAGCACAGGTTCCCCTCTTCTTTTCTGAGACAAATTCCGCCTAACGCCAGGACCACCTGTTTTCGGCTCGTCTTCATCCCAAAATTGTCCAACCAAAGCCGTCAGAAGGATACCAAACAAGCCAATGACGAGGGAAAACATTCCTATGGCACTGATTGACGTATTCTCTTTGATAATGACTGAATGCCTTCTGTTAAGAATATAGGAATCCAGCTTATTTGTCATGGTGGAAGTTCGCCGCTTAGATTGTCCGAGATTAAATTGACGCATGTTCAGTACCTTATTTCCCGAGTCTTTATCAACCGACATGAACGAATCCAACGAAGAAAGACTAACTTCAAGCTTGGAATCCTCAGAACTAGTTCCATCACTCGAAACTGGATCCCTTAAGTGAATTGTGTATGTATCATAGTTACCTTCAGAATCAGGACCAGCCCGGTCTTTTTTGGTTGAGGTACCATAACGTCTTCCTGAATCTTTAGTAACGAAATTATTGTATTTGTCCACAATGATGGCCTCTGATCTCACCAATTGCTTTTTAGAGAACTTCAGGGTCTGAGTGCCTTTTCGTCCAGGTGGTGTTATTTCGAGTGTACACTCAACTGCATTACACGTCAACCAAATCGAAGCTAGTATTTTTAATGCAAGTGTTAGAGACGACACAACGATCAATCAAATGAGACAGACAAACATACCGTGGTTATTTCGTAATTTATAAATTCCAAACAGAATAAATAAAAATGTGATTAGCAGCAAATAGTATGAAACTTTCGTGGAAACCGAGGAGTTCCTCCATGCTCGGACAATTGGAGCTTCCATTCGGATGGCTCTTCCTGATCCATCCCTGGGATGTCGATTTCCAAGGGAGAAAGGGCTCTGATTATAACTAGAATAAGAGGCCGTTGGCAATGATTCCTGCTTTCGGCCTCGAAACATCACAGAGTCAAGTTGTTGTTATTTCCTTTCAGGAATAAGACTTGTAATCTATGAATGGTCAGTCCTTGGATCATGTTATTTCGCATCCAACACACACACACTTTCTCTACACAACACTAACGCTAATGAAATTCTTGAACCCACGCTTTGTACACAACAATAACAGCATTAAGGTTACAGAATAAGTTTTCCCGAGAAGTAAATGATAACTTTGCAATTTCAACACTGGTTACAACAGGTTACTTTTCAAATTGGACACAAACTTGTGAAACATAAAAAAACCATCCCATTAAACATCAAATACAGTTCAGAAAAGTTCATCAACTTTTATTCCAGTAATAAATTATTCGGAGTATCAAGGAAGAAAACTGGACGTCTGGATTTTATCTTATTTGCCACGTACAGCTTTCATTGGCCCCTGTCAAATTCAAATATTGATCAAGGATGCAGATAGCAATGATTATGCAGATGAAAATTTTAATGGTATGCCCACATTCTTTCAACAAATTTCATGTTACCAATACAAGTTATGAGTGAGTGTATCGCAAAATTAAATTTACGGAGACAGTCGTAACTTTAGTTGAAATTATGAAAGTTGCTTTCTTAGCCACAATTACCTATTCATGGAGTAAGAATACTTTGAAAAATGACAACATTGGTGATTGAAGTATTATTCTTGATCATTGACATTTGTCATGCAACCAAAAGGTTCTTAATTGTTCCTGACCATGACCGGATGCCGAAATCAGAGAAAACTATTTTTTTAAGTTCCCATTTGAACCAGCAGAAAATTGGATGATTACTCCTTTCACTAATACATACATTGATTATCATTCTTTATATTGGAAATATCCTTTACGTTCATTCAAACTTAGTTTATATGTTTAGGGCTTATCCATTAGGGATATTAGGAATTCGAAAATGTGTGCGTCATCAAAATGTGAGTCAGTCTTAGATTAATCTTTTATTTAGTCACAACTTTCATTGCAACTTATTAGTTCGAGTTATCCTCTCCTTTACTTACATCTTTATTAATAGAATAGACGAGACTACTTCTCAACAACTTTACACTAACAAAAAGGCTTTCTTAGAGGACTATCATACTTCGTATGTTCAAGAATTCACATTTACCTGCAATAAGGAAGCAAATTGTGATTCCTCGCGTCACAAGTAGCCAGTACAGTACAATGGGCAAATCTAGAGAAATCTAGTACATTTATCGGTACTGGGCTACTGAGAATACCAATGGATATCCTATTTTCAGATGCCATCAATTAAAGATTGGTTACGTCTCACATATGGAACTTTGTCAATCAAAAACACATTGCAGTAATCCTTATTCGAAATTCGAATTCCTGAGCTTCTTCATCAACTTCGTTTCCAAAATCACAAGCATAATCTCATCGGTAAGGACACCATCGCATAAATTCAAAGTATACCTTGAAGAGATACACGACAACTTTTGTTTGTAACACTTAAAAGAGACTTGGCTGATTTCAACTAATTGGCAATAAGCATTGAAATTGTGTTAATTGATTAAAAAAGGCTAATTCAAGCAAATTACTTACAAACATTTTCATTTTGCACCTTTCATCTTGTGAAGATGCAAAGCATTAGTAATTCATAATTGTACATGATTCAACGTTCAATAGCGATCAAAGCCAAATACTCTAGTGTCATCAATTCTTTTGTTTAAATTTGATCTGGGTGTTTCCACTCAAGCAAATGCATATGAATACATGAATTTCACTGGTTGGATGATATCAAAAGATGTTATGTTGTTTACCTGAAGACTTTTGAATATTAGTACGCAGCGTCACTCCATTAAAGGATTTTCATGGTTGATGCCTATTTGTGGAAAGGACCCCTGCCATTAAAAGAATAAACCAAAGTTAGGAATCATTTTTCTATTGTGTTGTTCAATTCTTAAATTATGAGTTTTTATAAAGCCTATCGCGTTAACCCTCTAAGAGTTACAAGTGTATCGCCCTTTTTGGCGATAGCCACTCATTTTGTGGGATATAAATTCTACGTGATCAAATCAACGAAGCAAAACTTCGAAATCAACGACAATCTTCCGAGTACATAAGTTGAAAGGTGAGTGTAATGTTATGATGATTCCCTTGTGTTAGTTATCATGTGAATTCGATTACTTTTTCAATCATCGTCAATGAATGCCAACGTAAAAGCACTGGGTTCCGAGAATCTAAAGAATGTGGATATTGCACGCTAGTTCGTGTAAAGGATAAGGAGACGATTTTTGGGGAAGCAATACTAGCACATGTCGGACTAGTAACCATACTATTTTTTCTTCGCTAATAATATAAATAATCTTTTCTACAGGGTGATGTCACTTGTTATCAGACGCACTCAAACTTCTTGATTAAGTTGAGGTGGAAACAAAGGAAAGAGGAAAAAAAATGACCAACGATGGATTGCTTACGAGCATGGCAGCATTTGGTTCAACTCTCAGCCTTTATCTGTTGATGACGAAGAAGAAAAAAGAGGAAATAGAGGAAGAAGAGGAGGTTACACAAGATCAGATCACTCCAAATCTGGCGCTTCAGCTAATATCACAACGAAGATCGATTTTTCCGAAACAATATACCGGGAATGCTGTGCCTCGCCAAGTCTTGGATGATATGTTAGAAGCTGCGCGATGGGCACCGTCACATCGTTTAACTCAACCTTGGCATTTTGTTGTATTCGAAAAACTTGAACATAGAGCTCAACTCGGATCTTTGCTTGCCAGTCATTATCGGGAATCTCAGATGGCAAATAACAAAGAAGTTTCAGAACGTAAATATATGAAAAAGATCGCGAACGCAGCAAAGGCTTCATACATTATTGCTATCTGCGTGGACACAACGTCCAGCACCAATGCCCTTTTGGAAGAAGTCTGCAGTGTTGCCTGTGCAGCCCAAAACATGCTTTTGGTGGCATCGGCTCACAAAGTTGGCGCGTATTGGAGCTCTTCTGCAGTCTACGGTGAAGATGGCAAAACTCCTGCATGGATTTTGGAGTTTCTTGAACTTCCAGTCGACGAATTTTTGTGCTTAGGATGGATGTTTGTGGGTGGATTCCAGGAGGAATGGCCGAGCTCATTTCGCAAGCCTTGTAGTCGGACGTTTTACGGATCCTCGTAATTCAACAGCAACATTTCGAATGACAAAGAACAATTTTCTAAATGAATAAAGTTAGCAAATGATAAGAATAAAAGTAGATAAAAATGTTTTCGCTTTGTACTGTATACTCTCGGGAAAAAATTATGTTATTTTTCATGTTGTAAGCTCTGGGGTAGCGTGGCCTGACAAAGAGCATAATGATTTCAACCTTAGAAAATTTTATCATTTTATACTTAATTTACTACTTTAATTTATTTCAATCATTGTTGCCCCCAAGCCATGCCTTTAAATATACCTTACATTCGGGAGGGTTCAAGAAAACATATGTTCATAATTCATTTTGTTGTTACTCAAGAATGGATAAACACCTCCATATCTAAAAAATACTGGCTTGACCGCAATTAGTCGCTTTTACAGCAAAACTTTAATCACTTTCCTCAGAGCCATAGTATGATGACATTGAATTTCAATAGTGGTGGAGAGCTACCAGAATATCAGGAAACAAAGCAATCACAAATCCCTACATAAGGGGGATACGTTTAGCAAAGAGCACGCCAAATATAAAAATATAAAATTAGTTGAAAAAGTAGGGATAAAGCGCACCTGATCAAAAAATCAAAAGCTGCCACATACTTAGTTATCGAATTACTTGAAATAGTACGTAAAGGGCTTTTTTCAGGTACATTATCCCTTAGCTATCAGCCCTCAACGGATATTTATCCTGGCATGTGATGTCTATACAATTTTGGAAAAAAATACTAGATCCCAAGGTCTACCGTAGCTTAATCTGGAAATTGCATAGTCAAGAAAGCGTACCTAACATCAAGATGAGGAAAAATATCCGTAATCAGAGATTTTGCCAAAAACGAGATTGACACCATACTTAACATAGCCTATTCATTAATGGATTGAAACTGAATGATGGGTTTCGCCAAGAAAAAGCCGAATGATACATCATTAAGCCTCGCAATCACGTTGCTTGAAACTGCACTCACTGCAGCACAACAGGGGGTTACATAGGCCTAAGAAGCGAACATTTTCTTGATTTATAGGTAGAAAAAATATTCATTAGTAAGGGGACAACATAAACTCCTTCCATCTTTTCAAAGAAGGGTCAGTGGGCTCATTCTTGTAAGTAATTGTCAGTCAAAACGGAAAAAAGAACTTCACCTAACTGAAACAGGATTAATTTTTCAAGTACGCTTAAAATCACGGGAATGCATGCAATTCAGGAGACGAACACTCATGGAACCATGACGCTACTAGAAAGCTATACTTTCCTGCTACCATTCAATAATATCTGGCACTAACCATGCAATCGGAAACAAAAGACCTTGCATTATATATGTTGTCCTTCATATATCAAGACTCATTCACTTTCCACGTGGTGCCCAAGGGAATAAATCAGGAGAAAATTAACTATCAATGGAACAAAAGAGGAGGGAAGCTATATAAGCTCCATAAACAATAAGATGATTTCTGTAATTTGAATTCTGAATCATGTGAAAACTCCATTGCCTTCATATCGCACACCATATATGTCATATCCACAGGACCTGTCCAAAAAACGCCTATATCTGCGCTCCAATGCTTAAGTACCTCTTCAACTTTGGAAGTAGAATATAAGGTATTACCAATCTCGATTAGCGGTATCTTTCAAATTTGAGAGCTTCTAAAAGTCTGTTTCCCATAAAGACACTCAAAACATATGTGTGTGCCATGCTATGTACATTCCAAAACTTCTAAGAAGTAAACACCAATATCGGTAAATAAGACGCCATTATTCCTCTTTTGACAACTCTTGAAAAAATTAATCTTGCTTTACCTTAAGATACCAAGCATGTGTTTTACTATTGTAATCATTAATCCACTTATTTTTCTGAGGATAAGAACTTTAAGTTTCCCCTTGAATTTTAATTGCATGTTGTTATGATTCCGTTCACACCTCAACAAACTATATTTTTACCAAAATCTGTCATACACTTCCGGAAAGATGACATTTAGAATTACTATTCAGATGTTACTATACACAGATTCAATGTGACAATTATCACAGACGCTGAAAGATCGATTGAGGCTGTTTCTGTTTCTATGGATTGACCTCAGAGTTTTTGAATGCGTAAGGAATGACTTCAAAATTCACATTTCTTGATTCTTTATGAAATTTATCCGTAAACTTGTCATTCTATCAGAGCTCGTTTTCGTAGAAATAGAAAATTCCGAAATGAGCGAAGAAAAAAGAAAGATTCAAGCAACTGAACGAAATCCGCAAAAGGTTGGAAACATCTTGTCCTTAAAGGTATTGGAGGATAATTTGATTCTAATTTTACAAAGCATAGTAGCAAAAATGGCATTAAATAAAAAAGTTGCTTTATGTCTGATAAAGTGGAAGACTTCACAAAATTAAATGGAATTGAAAATTGACTAGGTCAAAGCAAATTCTCGGTGACCAAGAGCTGGAATTCCAGTACAACATAAATAAATCCAACTTGAAACACCTGCAGCTAGCCCTAGCCTGGGTTTCATGAGATCTTATTAGAGCCAGACTTAATTTCTGCTGACAAAATGCCATCTTTGTAAGCAATTCTCAAAGATTTACCAGGACCAAAGGGTATACTGACTGCGAGTGTAGATGCTGAACATGCTCAAAGATGCTATAATTCCGTTATTAATCTTTATTTATAATATCATACCCATCAGGATGTCCGAAAATGCTGGAAAGCTGCAGCAAAATCATTTTATGGATCCTGCTTAGTTGCTTTAAGAATTCTCATAGAACCTTAGAGATCAGATACACACTTAGGCCATTGGGTGCGGCAGAATACTATCCGGCAATATTGTTAACAGGAAAGAATTTTTATGACATCTTTACTTAAGGGTCGATTCAACGTGCGTCAAAGCAGATCCAACTTTTAAATCACTGGATGTCAAGCAAGGGTCACCAACGACACAGAAAGAATATAAATAGTACAACAAAATAACTATTGCAATTTTTTGTATTCTAAACGAAGATATTCAACGGGATTTCCAAGCGTCAAGAATCTTCACAATAGACTTATGTTTAAAATTTTGCAAAGATAACTTCGTGTAGATTCGTTTATATAATATGTATGTTGGATTCAATTAATGTGTATTCAACCTAAAGCAACTGGGGATCTTGAAAACATGAGGATTAAATAAACCGTTAGTCGACGCGGCAGATACCATCCCAACAAGATGGTCCTGCAGCTGGAAGGATTCTAAGCACATTGGCCGCACCTGGAGTTCCAAAGGGCAAGCCTGCCGTTACCACCAAGAGATCATTCGGATCACTAACAAGACCTTTTTTAAGAGCTGCTCTACATGCATTTCGAAGGACAACATCAAAATCGTCCGAGTCTCTTTCTACCATTGCTGAAGAAAGGAGGCAAAAAAGTTAGCCATAGAAATTAATCCAAATAAATGAAACATATGCAGCAAAATAACTCACGCCCGTCATTGAACATATCATCCTCAGATACGGAGTATCCATAAGAACCTGCCTTTGGAAGGTCAGGATAAACTCCCCAACTTAGAGCTAACTGGCGAGCCGTCTCTTTGAATGGGCACAGCGCCATGATAGGTACTGAGGGTCTATTTTTTGATGCTCTCAAGACTGTGGTTCCTCTTAAAGAAAAGCTCACGATCGCTTTTGCTTTAATTGTTTGGGCAATTTGTCTTGCCGCTACAATCATGGCATCTGTTGGGGTATTACTTGGTACAATGTCACTTTGGTCAAGCAACTTTCTATAGTGGGCATCACTTTCAACTCTGTTAATAATTCTTTGTTGCATAGCAACACTCTCTTCGGGATACTTTCCGGCCGCACTCTCAGCAGAAAGCATGATGGCATCTGCCCCGTCATAAATGGCAGTTGCAACATCGCTTGCTTCGGCACGAGTAGGAGTTGGAGATTCGATCATGCTCTCAAGCATTTGCGTTGCAACAACAACTGGGGTGCCTTGTCGGCGACACTCGTCAATAATCTGTTTTTGCAGCAACGGCACATCTTCTGGAGGACTAGATTTTCATATTTATTCAATATTTGATTGATTTCCAATTTGTTGTGATGCGTAAGTATTGATTAAAGAAATTGCTTTGGAAGTATAGCTATGAATTTTACGTACCATTCTACACCGAGATCACCGCGAGCAACCATGATACCGTTACAAAGTTCAACGATTTGCTCCAAATTATCCCCATCAAAGCAAGATGGCTTTTCAATCTTGGCCATAACGCATGGCTTAAATTGCCCAGGTGGTAACTTTTCATCAATGAGCTGTAAGATTTCACGAATATCGGCAGGTCGCTGCACAAAGGAAAGAGCAACCCAATCTACTCCGATTTTCAACATGTACTCCAAATCAGACCGATCCTTTGGCGTCAATGGACTAATTTCAAGAATAGAATCTGGAGTATTGACCCCCTAAGAATAGCAAGATGAGGCGATGATTCGAAAGCCCATTTAGGATTGACACATGTCGCTTACCTTTCGGTTACTAATCTTTCCAGCAACATCAACTCGACAATCCAGCCAGGAATTATCATCGGCCTTGCCGATAACAGTTAGCTTCACCTTACCATCATCCACCAAAAGAGCATGACCGATTTCACTTGCCGCTAAAATTTCAGGATGTGGTAACATGACCCTTGTATTGTCTCCTTTTGCAGAATCACTATCTAGGCGAAAGGTTTGACCAAGTTCAAGCATCTCGAATGGCTTTGAAAATTCTCCGACACGAAGTTTGGGCCCTTGTAGATCACCCAAAACACAGATGGGATGAGAATATTTTTCTTCTACTTCTCGAATTGTATCAAGCAGTTCTTTCTTTTGTTCTTGCGAACCATGAGAAAAGTTAAGTCGGAAGACATCTGCTCCAGCTAAGAAGAGCTTTTCAATCATTTCCCTATTATCCGAAGCGGGCCCTAGGGTTACCACTTGCTTCGTACTTTTCCTCCATCTTTGCGCGATTTTAGGTACAGCAGCTACAGTTGGATCTTTGGGCATAAAGGAAGTTGAGGCACCATTGGGTGCAAGTGTTGCATGATGTATAAAAACTGATGAGCGAAGAGATTTCGTAGGAAAAAACGCGAAAGTTGGAGTGACAATGGTGAAGGCCATGCCGAGGAAGACATTTGAGAATTTCATGACAAGTTCCTTGTTTGGGAATCGAACAAGGTTGTTTCTTGACTTAAGCTAAGTATTTTTATGATTAGAATGAGATGAGAAGATTGAAATCGATCTTACTTCTTCTGCGAATTTGCACCCCAAAGAAAAAGGCGACGTTAAGTGGTAGATAATAATTCAGCTGATGATGTTGGTGTCAATTCCTAGATTCGTTGCAAAGTGATGTCGTCCAACAAATCCATTTTTAGGATCCTTTCAAAACGTCATTATCGGTATTGTCCTGAATACGAACATTTAACGGAACTTAAAAAAGGACCCGTAGTTCGTGCATATGACAGACAGAACTTATTCGAAGAAATCAGGGAATTGACAACGTAACTGTGCAAATTTCCCCAGTTTTTGGATCTTCGGTACTAGTGGATTTATTGGATACACCGAGCCAATAACTTCGAACACGTGTTCCAATTGAAGCAGCATTCATGTTTTCTACTGACAACTCAATTAACTCGACCCTTGATGAAAACCTTGGCATTTCAATCCTAAACAATGACGCACTACAATCGGCCTAGACATTCATTCTAGATTCTTATAATTCGCAACCGTTTAGTGCATTTTTTCGATTATATTTATTCAATGGCCGTGTAATGCAAGACAGAGATCAAAGATAGGGTTTATGCTAAAATGCGTTGGTAGTTGAAAATTTCTGTAATTGGTATTTGCTGATTAAAACATATCTAAATTGACATCTTGAAGATTGAGTCATTTCTCTTAATCAAGTCTGGAAAAGCATTGAGGTGAAACTGAACCTTCAGAAATATGTATTACGCACCACCAATCAAACACATCATACCTTGACCAATGAGACACCAACACGTTGTCATCTACTTTATTTCCAATCCTCTTCCTACAACATCCGAACAAAAATAGTATGCATTAATCTGTGCCTTTTCAGCCTATGCATATGGAAATGTTCATCTTTGTTATGCATAACCATTATTTCTTCTGCCTCTGACATACAACATATAGATCATTGCTCATTAATAAAAATCTTTCCTTCCTCAGATTTTCTAAAGGAATGAAATTCTAAGATCTTCCTGTGTGAATTCAAATATGGATAAATTGATAAATTTGTCATCATAGCGCATACAATCACTGATTTTGAAGGAGAGTTTGTGCGATTGAATTTCGTTAAAAGTAATGTATTGTTAACTTGTGATAAATGACATTGAAATATTGATAGCAAAATCCATCATCTGCAAAGTACTTTACAGTAAAATTCAGAAGTACCTGAAGCCGCCAAGCTTGTGGGAAACGAAACACCACACAGGACGGAAGTATAGATAAGGCTGCACATAGGCATGGATTTAGAGTAAAAAAAACAATACCTATACAATACAAGAAATAGAACAAGTTCTGTGAATGCATCTTCATTGTCTTGTACCCATTTAAACAGTTCCCCTTTATAATGACAATGAAAAACTATTGTAATGACATTTTCTAGCTTTTTAATCCTAACATTCCGATTGCCATCAGCCTCATAGTGGCCAATCAGATCCTTTTCTCACATGAATTATATGTCATTTGAATGACAGCGTTTTAATTGGAACACTACGTTGTTGGACTACCTTTTATTTTGGCCAAGGAACGGAACTTGGTGGATAATGATTGAGTGTCACTGACTCTAATCTTTGTCAAGATCACTAGCAATAGCCCTTTTAGAATTCAGGAGAGCATCAACGGGTGAATGCAATTAATGCTTATGGCCTACTAAAGTCTTTAATCTATAAAATCTAGGAGTCAAAATCTGAGGGATGAGCGTATGGTCCTAATTTGAGCCATCTGAATTTTTAGAAACGTCCATTGATGAGTTGGCAGAAAGCAACTCCATTTTCAATTTCTCTATTGCCTTGCTCTTCACCAACATTCACTTGCAACAAGTCAGCTTGAATTAATTGTATGGTTTCTACAATCCCTGCAGCTGAAAGTTTACCGACAACAGTCACAAATCTCTGTGACATTGTCGTGTTTAGATTCCTAACCGATGTTTTGATGAGTTCAAGTGTTGCTTCTTTTTTTCATTGCATTGAGAAGAGCTTGAAACATACAAACTAGCAATTCCTTGCGAGCCATGTCAAGATTCTCCAAGATCTCTCTCACAGATTGAGATTCTGATTCATTGAGACCTCTTCCTAGAGCCATCTTAAGAAAGTTATGAAAGTGACATCGTTTGAAAAAAACGTCAGTTTCAAAATAAGTTGAAACTTCAGCTTCCAGCTT
>CAAAJI010000168.1:73933-118304 GCA_900642245.1 Fragilaria radians
GCGGAATATATAGAATGAGATGTTGAAATGTCGGATGTCGGGGGCTGTGAAGGCAACCGTAACAGTAATTGAGGCAAATTGCAAACCGTAGGTATGAGACTGTAGAACGAAACTTTTTTGTCATCTCCAACAGACAGGACTAATTACCTACTTTTGTTCCAAGTCTCCATGTTGGCCTCAAGACTGAAACCTAGTTTGTTCTGGGAATCAAGGTTTTTTCAATACTTTCAACAACAAATACTTCAAATTCAAAGTTAACACCTTTACTGACAAAACGTTTCCTAGAGGAAGTTGAACAAATCCAATAGTCCACCTAATTATTTTTTTCTTTAAAGAAAGAAGATCACTATGAGCAATTTCATATAGTATCATGTGGAATTGTTTCCCTTGCAGCATAATAGCAAATGTCACGACACTTGAAACATAGAGTTAAGGCATAAGAGCACTTAAATAATTCATCTTAAAAAATTGATTATGAATCATCATCAGTGATTTATTTCACTACTGATGCCCACGGAACACAGGAAGCTGTACCACACCTACTCTGTACTGCATCATCACCATTGAATTTCCTTCACTATGCTATAATAACAATGCCAATGCATTTAATTCACCTTTTTCTCAAAAGCAATGCGTATCCCTTGTCCCTTCAAACAATTTCAAATAATGAATAACCAGTGATTCTTGAATTTTCCAGAAGAAATAAAAATTCTTTGAGGGGTAACAATGGAAGTGCCAAATGATAGTTTAAAGAGACAGACAAACAGACACATAGACAAAGTGATTTGAGGCCACTCAAAATTTCGCCAGAAAATCGACATAAAAACTTGAGATAGGACGACTTTACAATAAACAATGAGAATTGAAAAGTGTTACTTCTGCTCCTCTCCCTGCTACCCAGGTCATGGTATGTCTTTTGTAAGAAACGATGCTAAAGTTTTTAGATTCTGCCGCTCCAAATGCCACCGCAATTTCAACAAGAAACGTAATCCTCGAAAAGTGGCATGGACGAAGGCATTTCGCAAGACAAGGGGTAAGGAAATGGCCGTCGACACTACATTTGAGTTCGAAAAGCGAAGGAATAGACCTGTTAAGTATGATCGTGACTTGATGGCCAAAACTATTATTGCCATGCAAAAAGTACAAGAAATAAAAGAAAAACGTGAAGAACGATATTTCCAAGTTAGAATGGAAGATGCCAAGGCGGAGAAGAAAAAGCAAGCGAGAGTCGAAATCGAAAAATCAATTGAATTACTTGCTCCAGCAGTAGCAGAGAGAGAGGTTGTTATGCGAGCCGTGATGGATTCAACAAGAAATCGAATAGCAGCACGGAAGAAAAGTTCTGCTTTAAGGCTAACAACGACTGCCCCTGATGCGTCTCATGATCAAATGGAGGAATGAATATTTAAGCATTAAACAGTTCCGATCTAGAATATTAACTTCTGACCAGTTCAACAAATAATGAAAGACCATAAACAACTTTTACTTCATCGGAGAGTATTCCCAATTTTACGATACTGAGTTTCATGGATGTTGTCGTGTTTTTCATAATAATCATTCAAGGCTTCCCCAAATGTACAGCTTGTTACTCTTGGAGTGTTCTGTATGGAATCACTCAATTGCCAAACATTATTGCAGTTTTTGACAAAGCGTTACCATTGATTGAAAATAGGTTTCGGAATACTCTTAATAGCTTCCCAAAGATACATCTTCTTACTTGTGAAGAGTTCTTCATTGAATCAGACAATTTGCCAACATTTTAGTTTTAGGCAAAGCTTTAAGTTTGATTGATAATAGATTTCGGAATACTTTTAAATCAAGAGTTATCATGGAAATAAGGTTGAAGCCATTCCTTATGCGCAAGCACAATAACCAATCTTTTTCGAAGTATACACTCATTTCATAAACAATATGATGCATTATCGCCAGGATCTTCATTATAAGCACGCTTTGGAAGGGATTAATATTTCATTTCAAGTTGGTATAACTGTGTCTATCAATACTCTAAGCTGTCGCAGAAGCCCTTGCTGACAATTTGTCGCGATGATTTGTTCAAAATGTTTCGATTTTCGTATTATCATCACATACTGTAGCCATGTAATTATGGCTCTATTCATCATAGTGGTAACGTAATTATTTTGGTTGCAATTTTTTACGTCTATGGTTTAATTCTCGTTTATTTTAGTCTTATATCTAATAGCCTTACTATGATGAGTCAATAATTGTTATCGCAACTGATGAAAGTAAGTGAAGTACTAATGTATTCAATGTTGTCGACAATAACTTGCACAGATATCTAATCACATAGCCTGTCATCGGTTGCGGAAGTAATTTTTCCTTTACTGTGTGTCTCACTGACAATCCTTTAAAGGACACTATTTTTCTTTCGATAGAGAGCAGGGAGAATAAATCATTCAATTGAGAGCTGGAAGAATAAACCTTTAAATGACGTCCTCTTTAATATTTAGTTAAAAGGGGAAAGAGGAGATGATTTCATCAATTCCGATTTTTCTTTGATTTATTTATTTTTTATCAACAACTAACCTGACGAGTAAAAAGTTCTTATCCCACATGAGAAAATTAATTTTTAATCAATTTGAAATCGCTTATCAGAAAACTCAATTTGCAATCGCTCTTAAAAAATGCTTTGCAGTCGCTCAAGGGAAGAGGTACTTCAGAATATTTCATTGGAAAAAACATTTCAATTTTGCTCATCAGAAATGAGTGACATGCTTGGGTTTCATGCAACCAAAATACCTTGTGGGAGGTCATCAACTTTAACGTATCTTTGGCGATCTCGGGCAATCTTTCTTAGTGTTACTGAAAGTGCAGGTTGTCGGATTATTTCAGAACAATAGGGACAAAAATTGAGCATTTATAACTTAAATATATACATCGCTGAGAACACTACAGGATTCCTCGGTTCGTCGTGCTTTCAATCACGAAATAGTTACGTCTCTCATGCGTAATTAAGGCATACTCGTCTGAAGTAATTCAAGTTTTTGCACAGTGATGGTGGTATGCTATGTATGCCAGTTGACATGGTGTAGTATTCAAGTGCTGACTTGAAACATCGTTCTTGATACGGAGTGTTTGCAGATAGACACGCGTTCTCGACGATCGAAAAATCGAGCATGTTTTCCTTTCCTGCCTGACTACCGACTCCTAAGATACATGTCTCAGGATGATCCAGACCAGCAGAGCAAAATTGAATGGCTCCAGCATAGTCACCTGGGTTATGAAGAAGATACTCTGTAGGGGCGTAAATGAGGCAGTCCCATGTGTTCACGGTGTTATACGATAGGGAGTCACAAACGTGAAGGGATTCAGGCTTGAGCGTTATCGTAGAAATCCTTGTACTTGCGAAGTAATCCATCCATACTCCATTCTGACAACTTCGAGTGTCAGTCGTTGCATTTCCACATGTCGAAAGAGCCTCTAAGATAGTTTTACTATCGTGCTGTGTCCTTATATGATGAAAGATTCCATGGCCGATTCCATGTTCACACTCTGCCTTGTTGGATGCCACCGTTTGATCATGTGGGTTTGGAAATGTATCACAGAGATTTGTTTGAATAAACGAAGCAGCGTCGAGAAGATTATTTTGCTTTTCGATGTATTGCTCAATGATGCCATGCATATAGGCTGCATTGCACGTCCTTAAGATCCTAGCATCTTTATTTCCAAGCATGCCTTCCAAGGAAGCTTCAAAGCCAAGATTTACCAGAGCATTTCGACCAATAGAATGAGCAATGGGGTGACAAAAAGCGGATATTTCAGGATCTTCATTCATCCAAACGGATAACTGACGAAGAAATTTTTTGGGGCCTTCTTTTGATAGAATTGATTCTAGTTTGTACAAGACGTCTTTTCCTTTATCTGAACGCAAGAAATCATGAGACGTTTCAATCTTTCTTGTAATGGAAGCATTGAAAATTCCTTCCACATGATTCGAATTTTCAGTTCGGAATAAGATCCATCCCATTATCATGCCAAAAGAAAAAGCAAATACAAATTCAGCCCAAATCCGAAACCAAACCAAAGTTCTGGTGGTATCTCCATGTGGCGGAATCTGTATGAATGGTTCAATATCGATTTCAAGGGGAAAATTCTTGGCCTCTTCATCGTGACAATGTCCCTCTTCATGAACTGTATGATGATGCATTCTGCTGCAATTTGGAAATCAATTTGAAGGTCCTAGGTTTCGTCTCTGGAAATGGGAAATTATCTTTTCTGATTTTTGTCGCCTCTATTTAAAAAGGTGGGGAAACAAACAATGAAGTAAGTCAAGACCAAAGTTCCAGAAGTTTGTGTTGTGTATCAGTCTTCCAGTCACAGTATACGAAATCTTTCCTTTGAAAACTATGTGATAAGGTTACGAGATATTTTGAAAGTTGTATCTAGGCGGAGTACAGACGGTGTCAAACCTTCCACCTTTCCAAAACTTATACAATGGACATCCATCCGAATGATTCTTCACCGATTCGTAAACGATGCAAGGTTGCTTCGATCGGATCTGATGAATTAGAATTAAAGCGAAACCTTTATGCTGGATTTTCATGTCAAACCCCGACTCTGAAAGAAGAGCTCCACATTCGATTATTAAACCCATCCGACATTACACCCCGATCGTTTTGGAATGAATACATATCGACCAGGAAGCCGTGTGCCATCAATGGTTTACCCTGTGATGACTTACTAAAGCTAAATAAGGAACGACTGCTCCAAATCGCTCGCCTGGAGAAGGTTCAAGTTGAGAGACGGTTAAACAATCAAGAAGCGTTTGGACAATCAAGATCACCCATGAGGCAAGTGGAAATGACATTGGAAGACTTTTGTCAGAAAATCGATGGTCCAGAAGGATCTTTATTTTACCTTTCCACGCAAGAAACAGAAAATGATGATATCTTTCCTGTCCCTTGTAAGCAACTTCTGGAACAGAACATTATTCCCGGTACCATACCTTGGGCTAGCAATTTATTACTACAATCATGTAATCTATGGATGGGTAAAAACTCAAATGTAGGGACAAGCTCAGGTCTTCACCATGACTTTCATGACAACTTTTATATACTACTTCATGGAACTAAGGTATTTCGTCTTTACTCTCCAGATACTGCTTTTCATTTGAAAACATACGGAGAAATTCATCTCATTCACCACAACGGGCTTATTAGTTACACAAAGAATAAAACCTATTCAGATGGACGACCTATTGAACAATCCGATAGTGAAAGTGATGACGACGAGGAGGAAGACGAGGCCTTACCCGAAGAATTTAAGAATGGCTTTAACGTCAAATCGGACGGTGGATCAGATGATTTTTCAGACTTTGATAGCGACGAGGTGCATAGTGACCACGACGATTATGACGAACTCGTTGGGACATCGCTGAATATGCATTCATCTGACTGCAAGCCCGATCATTTCTCCAAAATTGAACTGAAAGGGCGTGCACTCAATGAACTATCCCTCGAGTACCCTTCGATTTCCACCTTGCAGGAAATGGTCATCGAATTGAAGGCGGGACAATCACTTTACCTACCTGCGGGTTGGTTTCATGAAGTCACAAGTATCTCCGCCGATCATGGCTATCACATGGCTGTCAACTACTGGTTTTGTCCACCCAACAATCTGGGCCAATACGATACACCATATTCAGTCAATAAATAAATTGAGACTTATTCAAAATGTAACCTTCATTTCAGCTAATTTAGCGAATTCACATGTGCATGAAATTTTTCAATAAGCATTACCGTTGTAGACATCAGATTTCGTTCTCTAATTCTCCTTCTGTTCAATATGAAAGCAATCACTATCCAATCCTTTTCATCCACTAATAGTCGAGCAAATATCGCACTTGTTGGCCGATGAATTAACTGACGACAAGCCACATTCTTTACACGCTTGAGGTGAAAACGAAACTCGTCTGGTTTCCCGATTCCATTCAAAAATGAAGGATCTGTCATGTGAACTCCATCATCAATGAAGTCTTCGGCCTCCAGCCAACATCTCACTGAATCAAGTTTTCCACTTTTTCGTATGTAAAAAATCTCAGGAATTGCGAAAGGGTTTAGGAATATATCGTTGGAAATGCATATTTGAGGAGTACTTATCAACTCCAATCCGAATTGAGCACATCGCCTTTGTACTAGCTGAACTTGACCTTCGACTTTGCTAGTGCTTGCTACAAGCCAGTTAAACATTATTCTATAGGTACGGCAAGTATCAAAGACCGAATCAATAGAAACCTCTACCCATTCATATGTTTCACTCTTTCCTTTCCTCAGGCGAATTTTAAATCGGATCATATCGTCCGTTATTCCCTTTCGCACGCCTTGCAATGACTTGAATAGGCCTGGTCGCTCGTCTTTCATCGTCAATGTCCTAACAACTAGATTACTTGAGGCTTCCTCCTTATCCCGAAGCTTACCCAGATAATCCAACAATCGCCAGAATTTTTCAATGTACTCTTGCTCCGCATCCACGCTACTATGTTTGGAAGGAATCAAAACAAACTGTAGGCGACGGAATCTCAGATCAATTGTTAATTTAGCATCATCATCTTCCAATATTACGGCATCCATTTTATTCCATCGATATGGCTGAGAAATTTTCTGAAAAGTTTGTACAACTTGATGATAGGACTGCGAATAACGAGAAATAGTTAGAAAAAGGAAGTAAAGCATCGAAAAACGGTTGAAACTCACTGTTGTGAACGGTGTATACATCAAATATTTATATTTGATAGGGGTATCATCATCTTTTGGCGTTGCAGTCGTAATTTTGACATTGATTGTATCGGATTGCGAATCATACGATAGGACGTGAATTCTATGCCCCATACTTAGAGTATGTTGCGTATCCCCTTCACTAACGGCATTGCTAGCAGATAGTACAGATGGAGGAACAACCTGAAAATCTTGAGTTATTCGCTGCCGGACCATTTCCATAAGTAACTTTCGATGACTCGAATATCCTGTGTTTTCCATACCTTGTAAGGTCAGTTGATAATGGTTGAATTTGTAGATCTTTTCATTCATTAACTCTTGTGGGGTAGGGTAGTAATCAATTGTCAGTGGAAGAATCGCAGGCTGACAAAGCGATTTCCACAAAGGTCCAGTATGCCGTTTAAACTCAAGCTCCCCAATCGGGAAAACATGTGACCATCTCCTACGATTATGAGATTTTTTTTCCAGCTCATCATCTTCATCCTGCTGTCGGAATGGATTCACAACACTTTTCATACCCTTCGAACCTCTTCCTGAGTTAGTTTGGAAATTGGAGGTTGGCACATTCATTATCGTGGGAGCCATTGGAGGGACAGGCATTATAGATATGGTATTAGGTGAGGTTCCTCCGACGGAGTTTGAGGACTTCGGAAGGTGAAGGTCAGACTGAGTCATTCCAGGAATTTGGGGAAACATCGATATTGAGCGGGTCTAAAAAGGGATGAGATGCAAGATTACAATAGTAACCAAATGGGAAGTGCACTGTTGTAAAAATCCTTACCATTTCACATTTTCGTTGGTCAAAACTTCCTGATATTAACTGGTGATGTGATTTCATAAATAAATGCATAGATTGATGCGCCGTAAGATTAGGGAAAAGACTGGGAGGCTCTGAACCGATTTTTGCACCAGCCATGGACATGAATGTTAGCGGTCGCAAAGAAGATTCAGTAAATGCAACACTCTGATTAGGACTTCCGACAGACACAAATGGATTTGCATCCTTAAATGTTCCGACTTCTCCAAATTTGGATTCTTCAACTTCATACTTAGACAATGCTGCCATAAGGCCTCCAGTAGTGTCGGTAGCACTCCAAGAGGAGGTCGAATGGTTCTCATCGCTTGGATCATTATTTACTTCGTTATCCATGATTGACGAGACAAATCCAGTTAAGTCAAGGTTTGGTCTAATTCCTTTCACTGCATGCGACGCAAAACTCTTGTCGTGGACATTCATTGCACTACGAAAAATGGCTTCGTCTATATTGCTGTCTTCTTCTGTGAATAGAGCATTTAATTCGATCGATGAACTCCTTTGTAATTGAATGCCTAATTTACCTTGGATAGGGGGAGGGAACCGGCCCGCACCCATTGCAAATGAGAATGCTGTACCTTCAAGAGAAGTTCCATATAGCTGGCTAGCAAAACTTGAAGATGGACTTGATTGCACTTCTCCATTTTCTGCGATGAGATCTGGGCTTCTTGTCCGAATCGACGCTGCACGTGATCCGATCCCTTGGAGATATATTGGCCCATCCATGTCATCGAAATCTATTGTTCCCCACTCCTTGAGGTGCAATCGACCGGGATTAGGAAGTGTGGCCGATTGACGTGCATTCAGATTTAGGGAAGCATCAGCAGTTTCACTAGATTGCTTTTGCAAAACAAGAAGGAGGTTGACAAGTGGTGAAGGCAACATATAGCTTGAAGTCCGTGGTCGACAGGCTTCAAGTATATCTTTAAAGTCTCTTCCAGCGATCAATTGACGCTGCTGGCTTTGAGAACTTGAAATAGGTGGCATTGCAGAGACATTTAGTACCGCAGGGAATACTTTATCTGCCAATAACACCGAGTCTGAAGGTTTAGCGTATGGTAAAAGGAAGCCGTTGGATGCGACATTGAGGCTTTCGATGATTGATTTACCATCTGTGAGAGTTTGAGACTTTATATCTACAGGTGCATGACTTGTTGTATCACCGTCATATCGCACAAACGACAGATGCATCCAATGAGGTACTTCTGAGTGCGGTTCGCTTTCTTGTTTACTATTTTCGTCTTTGCGAAGGAAGTTATTATACAAGAAGAATGGAGCGACGTGTAGCGGTGGCAAACCCAAGCACACCATATCGCTTCCAATACCATTGTCCATCATTCGCTGATAGGTAATGCCAGCAAGGGACTTGTCAACTTCAAAGACACCGCATTCTGGTGAAACCACGACAATGCTGTTTCCGGTTCTATGTAAATCTCGATCAAGGAAATGAAATTGCAAAAGGTTGAGGGTAACGTTTATCGCCTCCAAAAGATTTCCTTGCATAGCTGTAGATGGGCGTCGGTAATTATCTTTCGATAAATCCCATCTCAAATCCAAGGGGTAGGTAACAAATTCTCTCTTAATCCTTACGATCAAAGAATCCCAGTCAGATAATGTCTCGTTGTCAACGACAGTTTTGTAGTGGTCCTCAAAATACCTGCCGTAGACATCCTTGGAAAATAAATGTTGTGATTCTTGAGATTTGATGTTCTTGTTAAATACAATCGTCCGACTGAAAAAAACTACCGTCAGTGAATGAGTAACCTCAAGTTCCTTCCATTTCTTGAATAGCTTATACATGAAGCGAACAAATTTATCGAATACAAGTTCGCATGCACTTTCTTCTTTTTTATCTGCATCAGATCCATAAGGATTGGAGTAATCCCACATTTCCGATGATATTTGAACGAGCCAAATGATTCTCGAGGATCTGCTTCGAAAGGTGATTTTTGTATCCTCTGTAATAATTCCTGATTTAGTCTGGGAGCCTGCTTGACGAATTTCTCTTGCATATGCCTTGATTCCTGTTGTTAAATTGAATACTCGCTCTCCTTCATATATCCAGCGCTTGATCAGAGATTTTTGAAAGGTGTGCATATTTCCGCGAGATATGAACTGATCCTTAATTGTAAAGCAAACAAAATCAACTGAAACGGCTTCAAAAACAGTTTGTTCTGCCTCAGGATCAATTCTACTGACAGTTACCATATCATAGGGCGAAAGTTGGTATAAGTCAGCAATCTGCCGCAAGATGGATATTTGTGTTCGGCTCTGGCCATTGAGTGATGTGAGAGTTTGGTCAGTAACAATCATAATTATGGATGTACGGAGTGTATGGGACATTTCAATACGCGAGATAGTATCAAGTTCGTTGCTCGATTCCTCTTGACTATCTGCGGACAAATTTCCAAGTTGAATGTCATGGGAGGGCGCAGGGGGGACAGCGAGGGAAGTGTCCATTGTCACGTCGGATATTTCTCGTATGTGCAATGGCTTTGGAAGCTTGGTCATTGCGCTTTGCGTGCGAGGCTCTGATTGTATAGAATTCCTCTTTTGCTGAAGTGGCGGCTTTCCGGTTCGGATAGAATGGTCGAGTAGCGCAGTGCGATTTCTAGGATTCGCTGTTACATGACGTTCTGAGAGGAATGGAGAGTCTTGTTTCGGTGACTTGGGCAGGGACAAATTTTGAATCATATCTTTTAAATTGCTTTCTGCAGTTGAGTCTGTGGAGGAAGTGTCAGCTTCGGTGTTTGTTTCTGCTCCCTTACTTAGATGACTGTTTCTGGAACTCTGTGGAGAAAGGAATGAATCCGGAGTTCGATTTGCCAGGTTAATCTTCGGGGTGAGAGGAGATTTGGGACAATCCTTGGATGTGACAATTGAAGTATCCAAAAAGTTTTTTTTCAAGGAAGTCAAAGACGGTGATTCTTTAAGCCATTCTGATGTCATGCTTGAATCCATTGGAAAGTTGGACGTCTGAGACTGAGGCTCAGATCGACTGGATAAGCCAACTTGATTTGAAGGTTTTGGATCCCAAACTTTAATTTCAATAAGATTTCCAATCTCTAGCTTCCGTATTCTCGGTGGTTTTGATTCTGCAAGAGATGAACCGTGCGGTTGCATTTCTCTATTGCCAACAGTAAGGGAAGGCAATGCGTGTGACGCTGAAAATCCAGAGACCTTATGTTCTTGAATTACAGGACTTGAAAAATTTGAAATAATTGACTTAGACAACGGAAGAATAGATCCCGACATTGTTTGAGTTGTTGCTGATGCCATAGAGGCCGACCCGCTTGATGGCAACGTTCGGGTAAGGCCTAAATGCGAATGCCTTGCACCATTGCCTTGAACACCACCAAACGGTTCAACAAATAAATCTGGATGAATCGCTAGTTCCACGCCCTGGAGATTCAGTTCCTCATGAATGCTCAATGATATCAAATCGGATGTCAACATCTTCATTGGCAGCCGAATTTTGTTTTAGAGGAAATACTGTTACTCTCTACTGGAGGGATAGAACTTGGTTGAGGCGATGGCTTTAGGATAACTAATAGAATTCTGATCTATAATGTATAATATTAATCAATTGATTCACTTGTATACCTTGAGAAAACATTCCTAGAACATGCAATAAAGTGGTAGGGTATTCAAAAAGTAAACCTTGCCTTGAAGGAATTTCTTTGGAACAACATGAATCTAACCCCTAACGTAGCGCGTGTCTCATTATGGAATAATGTTAATTATGAGAAAGATTTTCCATTAATTTCTATTCAAGAGAATCAATTTAGAGATGTTTTGATGAAATTTAGTCGTCAATACTTTGCACATGAAACATTATTCACTTCCAATAAAGAAATTCAAAATCAAATCGAAAACAAATACACAACACTGTTTTCTATCTCGTGTCACTCTTTCAAAGTCTAGAGATTAGCTGATAATAGATCCAATTGATTTTTCTGTGTCCAAGATTGAGATAGAAATAATATGTTATGTTGTAAAGAAAGTATGAAAAAACTACTCTTGCTTTCAC
This sequence comes from Fragilaria radians, assembly GCA_900642245.1. Taxonomy (NCBI): domain Eukaryota; phylum Bacillariophyta; class Fragilariophyceae; order Fragilariales; family Fragilariaceae; genus Fragilaria; species Fragilaria radians. Next base: position 85,509 of record CAAAJI010000168.1, read on the forward strand.
ATCGTAAAGATTGAAGTTTCACTGACAATGTTTTATTTTTCAGAATATCAATTTAGACTGTCATATGATTTAGAAGCAATCATTATCTTCAGTCTTCTCATTTGTATCATTTGCCTTTTTGTAACCGAAAAAACAGTATATTTTCAGTAGTCGTTGTTTTTGATGTGATAAACATTCTGGTACATGTACCATGTTTATTGACATCAACTAGCAACAATAGACAAATCCAAATGTTTGTACTACATAGCATCTTTGGAATGATTTTTTTCTTTTCTAGATTAATTCAATTTGATTAGCATGATCATCCAGGTTTGTGGAGAATAGATCAGATTTTTATTGATTGAAGTTAGGCATACAAAGGAGCCAACTAGCTTTGGGATAGAAGATATTGGAAATAGACAATCCTATTGATGACAGTCTGGAATTCCATCAATCCTGACAATCATTGCACCATTAGAATGACCAAGAAGGGATAGACTCAGGTAGTACAAACTTAATCTGAGTTATCATGAAGAAGTCTTCTGATTTCAAATCTACATGATTTTTAAAACGTCAGTATTCACAAATGTCGCCGTTCGTGAATGTTATAAATTCATGCCTTTAGCTAAACTTTTGAGAAATTCTAGAAATCTCTCACCCCTTTTTCAAGAACAAGCGTACTGCCCTCCTTGCATTAAGGAGATGCATGTTGAGGCAGTTAGCTTTGCGAAAAATCAAAGGAAGTATAGTGCTAGAAATTGTATAGCCAGCACTCTCAATCAAATGAACATGTTAAAACAAAAATTCTGAAGGAAAAACAGCTCATCTCAATGATTCTTAAGTGGTGTGCTAAAGCAATAATCGAATAAGGTTTTTACATAAAATTCCTAAGTAAATTTATTCTGTTCATTGAATTGTCGAATGACTAACGTGTTGAACATTCATAGGACATACTTTTTCATCGAATGAAGCACTAGCGAATGTCGTTACAAAATGCTTCAACTGGTTCCAGCCACTGACCTGAGGATGGTCGTCTATTTCGCCAAATAGATCGTAAGTTATCGTGACAGGATTCACAATCAGATGCGTATTCCACAACTACATCAAAATCTTCCGATTCTGCATAATGTTTGCCTTTGTCGGTAAGAGCGTGGTCTTTAATACTTTTCGAAGCTTCATCATGTGAATCACTTTCATATCGTAGCGTTTTCTCATCATCTTTACGGATGGATGATGAGGGGTTGACTTCATTTATGTGTGGAATTCTACCTCGCATATCATCACTTATCACATTTGTTCCATGCTTTTCCCGCTTTGGATTATTTTCCGAGAAAAAAGAAGCCGAACTCATTCCACCCACAAAACCCTCGATCGGTTCAATCCACTGCCCTGGAGACGGGCGCCTATTATGCCAAACGGATTTTAAAATGTCGCCCTCATCCTCACTGTCAGATGCATTTTCTACAGAAATTTGCAATTCTTTCGATCGGCTTTTGGCCAAGCTGGATTCTCTTTTTCCGATGGAAGCTTCACCATTACTATCATTTGGTGCCTTATGATTATTTTTACTTTGTGATCGATCTTGTACATTTATTACTCGATGAATCGGTGGTGAGAAGTTGTGTTCTTCCTTTTGTAAGTATCTCCCTCGTGAATCCGCGTCAATCATGTTATCATTATTATTCTTTCCCTTTGCCTCCGATTTTCCTGGTGAAACCTGTGGAACTATTCTGTGGAGATCGCTGTGATTTTCCCTATAGCTTCGTTCGGGATTTAGATAACCAGAATGAGGATGAATCTTAGGGCGACGTGCAACCTTTCGATTACCGCCTTCAAAGCTCAACGCGGGATACATCATCCTAGAGTGGAGTAGATAAGGTTCAAAATCGTAGAAGTAGTCTGGTTCATAATACCACATGGTTGTTATTGTTTCAAAAGCCTAATATATTTTATGGCACAACGAAATCTTGGAATTCATCTAAAAAACGATTGATCATCTCAGAAATTCTTAGAAATTCCAAGCAATGTCACAGCGTACTAACAAAATCCAGTACTTTGCGATAACCAAGTAACGTTACCACAACAATGATTTTGTTAGTCTCAAACACGAGGAGACCTACTGACTTCGATGTGCTCAAAGAAATCATCCCCTTTGAGCATTTTCTAAGGAGTAGCAAAAGGATGAACCTGGAAGCTCAAAGGGATTGTTTTCTTCGGTTTTAATATGAATAATATTGATATGTTATGCCAACACTTTTATTGTATCAAACACCAAGGTTGAATCATGTAAAACTAACATTAGAACATTGGCATAGACTGGCTTCATTCAAGATCACACTTGATCTATCTACTTAATTTATTTGTTCAAGTATCCTATATTTCAATAACAGGCTGTTCCCTTTTATTGCCCATGTATCCAAAAACGCTTCATGTCCGAATCATTCAGGATTAACAAAAAGCAGGGTCAGTGTACAACTACGTAAATAGCGTGATATTGCAGTTTTGAATAATCCGCGATACTGTGATAAGCTGCCTTGAATATAAGTGGAAGGGAATAATACGGTACAACTGAGAATGAAACTACGAATTACTCTGCTAACATGAATAAGAAAGAAAAACGAATGAAAAAATGGCTAAGGAGGGTTAATGGTGGGGAAAATGATGAAAAGTCCAAGATACAATCTATATTGAAGCAACATTTGATAAAAGTGAAGGTCGATATGGCAGATATCCAGACGTCAAATCTCTGAAAGACGTTCTGCTTTAGAGTTGGCAAACTTTGAGATACAGCGTGAAGTAAAGTCTGGATTTCTTAAAGCTTTTGCATTTATAGAAGAGTCTAATTATATTTGCCCTCATTGCGCAAACATTAAAATTAAATTGATAGCATTTAAATTCAACCTTCCAGCAAAAAAATAGCATCAAAGAAAGGCCTCTAAGGAGATGGTAGCAATCTCTGTTCCACTGGTTGCCTAATACAAGCTCCTGCACCTTTGAAAAGGTAATTCGTTCAATATTGGTTAGTCATATTCAACCTATTCAGTCACATGAAATTACTGTATGTCTATGGCAGAATCAGTGTTAGCGTTAAGGATAATTGTTTGAGTACAGTACTTCAGTACTTCGACGTTCAGAACCAATGGTCCCCCTGCAAATTCCAAAAAACAAAACAACTTTCAGATCCTACTCACTCCGTGTGTTTGAATCCATGTTTTCCTCCACTTCTGGATACATATCCATACGTGATGATTCTGGTCGTTCATCGCTATCGTTAAATGAGAGAAGTTTTGTCCGAGATTGTGCCTTTTCTAAATCAAGTCGTCTCCGTGTAGATGGGCGGTCCCCAGATGAATTGCGACAGATTCAATTACATCTACGACGGGATCCTCCTCCATCGCATAAGGCAACGTTGCAGAGTAAGGATGGAGGTTCTGCCAGTGGTATCGTTCAATGGGGTCAAACTCGTGTCATGGCGACATGTACTGGTACTTTACAGCCACCACAATATGATGATCGACCAAATGAAGGAATCGTTAGCATTACTGTTGATCTGAGTCCGATGGCATCATCTTCCTTTGGAATGGCACATCCTCATACGACGACTCCTGGAGATTCTCATAATCGATCCAACATAATGTCTCATTCGGATGAAACACAAAAATTATTAGGTAATCGGATCTTGCGTTGTCTTGAACGAACAATCTTGACAGGAGGAGCCTTGGATACAGAAGCCTTGTGCGTTCAGTCAGGTGTCTGGGTTTGGAAGTTATCTGTTGCCATTCAAGTTCTGGATCATGGAGGGAATCTTTTAGATGCTGCAGTGCTGGCGGCTATGGCCAGTTTGCGTCACTTCCGAAAGCCACATGTTGAGAATGCTGAATCTGAGGGATTGCCCCGTATTTTACCAACTGACTCTCGTGAGCCCACTCCTCTTCCCATTCATCATACTCCTCTTTGTCTATCTTTTGCACTTCTTCATGCAGATGATGTAGCTTTGTCTACACTTTCCACCTTACAAGTTGTGGCATTCGCGGACCCAACCGAACGAGAAGAAATGATACAAACTGGTGCATTATCCATTGCCATGAATCAACACGGTGAGGTGTGCCTTCTGGATTTTACTGGAGGTTGTGAGCTCCCACCAACTAATTTAAAGCGCTGTTGGAGTATTGCCGAAAGATGCATTCGACAGTTGTGTCTTTTGTTAGAACAATCTCTGACAGAGGCGGATGAGAAAGTACAGCGAGAGCGATTAGAGAGACTGCAATGGCTGCAGCATCATAAGGGAAGTTCCTTACCACCAATCCCAACCTCCGACGATGTTCCCTCTGTGCCATTTTGGATGGAGGATACTAATCTTTACGTTGACACGGTAACGCCCTTTGCGGATGCTTCCACAGAACTGAAGGAAGCTTCCAACGTCGTACAAGATATGGAACAGGAAAAGTATAGAATTCGCGCCTTGGAATATAGTCAGGGACACATGGCTGCAAAAGTTAAGGAGGATGACGAATCCAAATCAAGAAAAGTTGGGGGTGCCAAGGATAGCACACTACTCGCAGCCATGTTGCAATCGATTCAAAAGATTCCGAATACACCTGAAATGAGATCCAATGAGAACAGCAGAACTTCTGCTTCGAATACAATACATCTGTCAGAGTTAACGAAGCAAGTTTCGGAAGTCAAGGTGAATATGAAGACACCTCCAGAGCCATTAGCAATGGACATTGATCCCCCTAGAAATAAATCAAAATCACAAATAATGAATCAAAAGGACAGTAATGGTGACGACGACCATGATGATGATGATGATGAAGAAGAAGCTCCCATTTTACTCAAGACAGAATTCGATTCCATAAAGTCAGAAAATTCCAACCTTTCTTCGAATCCACCGACAAAGTTAATTGTAAATGATAATGGTAAGGACAAGATAAATGATGATGACGATAAAGACATTGATGATTTGTCGAAGGCAATTAAACCAAAATCCAAAAATAAAAAGAAGAAAAAATAGATTTGGAAATTTATATATTTTTCAATCTCAAGCTTATATACCAACACCGGATCTTCTATTTGTAGATAACAGTTACATTGAGGGATAGGACGTTACCCTATATAGTTTACCCAAAGGTCAATTACCAGTAGACTTCTTTTCGATTGCGATCCAAACCTCTTCCCTGTTTCTGTTTCATTCCGGTTCGAAATCAGCATGCGTCTCCTTGTACATATCCAATAAATGTTGACCTGATGTCGTCCGAGGATACTTGGGTGGATTATCGACAGAGCAGCAAATATCCAGCACATCTACTTCCGTATCAAAGTGAGGATCATAAAAACAAGGAAGAGAAAATCGTTCGGCAGAGCCATCTGTTATAACCCGATGACGTGTCGATCGGAACAATCCATTCGTCCATCGTTCCAACATATCACCTAAATTTACCACGTAGGCAGTTGGTCGTGCTGGGACGTCTATCCAAGAACCATGGCTGTCATGTCCTGCGGTATTTTCACTGTCATTCGTATTGTCATCTCGATTTTCGTTGTTGGGGATGTAAATTTGTAATCCAGATGTCTCATCAGTCCAAAGTAATGTTACCATACCATAATCAGAATGAGCCCCGCATGCAAAGATTCCCCTGGATGGATCACTCCGTTCACGAGCGTACCGTAAGAGTCGAAGGGTAACTAGAGGCTCCGTGAAGGCGTCATCGAAATAATGTTCATCCTTTAGACCGATTGCCAGAGCTAATAGCTGGACCAAACGAAAGCCAACCCGCTTACATTCCATACGATATTCATTCATAACATTTTGAAATTCCTGACAGTTTTGCATGGATGGACATCGTTCTGGATCTGGCCATTGATTCGGTCCCATCAATTTTGCAGGATTGTACATGGGAGAGTCTATTGGAATGTCCTCTCCCAAATAATATCCCTCCTTTGTATCACCCTTCACTTGACGAGACGGATCCAGGGTTTCTTCCTCAAATGCGGTATATCCTCGTGCCATCGTTTTGTCGGAGAGTTGCTGCTTTTCTTCTAGGGGTAAATAAAACAACTCCTTGCATTGTTGTCGAACTCGTTCAATCAGATCCAAGGGCACTCCATGATCTTCCAAGTAAAAGAAACCAAACTTAGTACATGCAAGACGTAAATCTGCAATGAGTGAATCTAAATTGCTATTGTCGAGTAATCGAATTGTAGGAATTTCCATTCTTCTTTGTGTTCATTTGTTGTTCGTAAATCAATACTTGTAAAATTCTGTTCTTGAAGTCATTTCAATTTTTGGGTTGCCACGAATATCTGTAACCCTAAATTCCAATCGTGAAGGTAAACTTACTTTTTAGAGTCCAGATTGTTGTTCTCTCATGGGATTTCTGACGAATTGTGTGAATAGTCGATTTTGTCTTCGAATTCGAAGAAATGAAACGATGTAAGTTAGTCGGTATTATATTTATGTATACATTTAAACAATCGTCTTCCTTTCGACAAAATTGATTTCGCTCTGTTTTGCATTATAACACAAATACATCCTCGATCCTTTCTTGAGAGACGAAGGAGTCATCATCATTTATATTTTCTCATGACTTTTTGTTAATCTTCTATACTTGGTCTTTGACGCTGTGAATCATCATCATCATCATCGTCGTCATCCACTTTGGTTTTTATTGCTGCTGTGAATTCGTAGTCAACGAACGACACGACGGATGGATAAGGCACCAAATGGAATTTGGTCATCCTTTCCAGCATTCCTAGCAATCTTGGCATGGATATTGAGCATATCTTCAAGTTGTGTTTGTACCTTTGTCTCTCGGAATGTCCAAAAAATATCATCATCCTTTTCTCTCGATGAATGGAATTCTATACAAGTCTTACAAACGCGAGGAGTTGGATTTTGGGGATGGCAAACAAAGGAGGGAAGCTGTTATTCGTACCAAATCAATGAAACGATTCCAACTACAGATATGGCTTTCAAGATGGCAGCTGCATTACCCTTCCTTAATTCCTTCCTTGGAGGACTCCTCACTATATGTCTTTTGCTGGGTACTATTTTCCCTATAATTCCGAAACATTATCTGTTCATTGGCCTTGGATCCTTATTCTTATGTGCAACACATTTTGCCACTCTGGTGATTTTAAGGAGTAACATATGTTCACCGGACTTTTTTCAGTTTGCTATTAGAAAGAGTACTCCCTTCTTAGGAAGCATTTCGTCGTCATCATGCGGTATTGGCTTCGGATCTACACTTGCCATTCTCTCTGGAGTCCTGTGGATCCTCGTTTCATTGTTATGTTTACTCACTCCATTGGCAAATTCCAAAAGAGAGCCAGGTGCCTACCGTGGTATTAATCCACTTCACCATGTAGGTGGTGGTAACGGAGAGGATGGAGAAAATGTCGATGGCGAACCAGAAGATGAGATGGCTCGACTTTATCGAAGTAAGCAGGCTGCGAATGACGAAAGATATCGCAATCTCATGGGTGAATTGGACGATGTCGAAAATCCAGGGTTCAGTTCCTTGGCGCAAAAGAATCATCGTCTATCCCTTGTCCATGAAGAAGATCAAGGAGATGACACACTAATTACACATCCTTCCACTGTAACTTCGGAAAAAGATCCGCGATATCAACGAGAATACTTCCACGATGAATTTCATGATGATGAAGATGGGGATCATTCCGAGACAAGATCTCAATATTCGGAGGAAAAGTATCAAAACAATCCATTCCCAGATGAATCAAGAACAAACGATGAATTCGCAAGTGCTCCTCCACACTCTCCTTATGATAATTCCAATTTGAAAGATGATTCCAAACTTAGTTGGCAGGATGAAAGTGAAACATGCTCCTTCCATGAAGAAAGTGAAGCACGTACTCATCGAAACAACGATGAACTATCTATTCACTCCGATCAAAGTGAAGATCAGCAACTAAGCCATGGGAATACGAATTATGACAGACGATATGAGGATGACGATGAGGATGATCAATTCAATGAAAGTGACCAAAATTACGATGAAAAAAACGAAGACAATAATGATCGAAATTACAATGGCTATCAAGATAAAAAATATGATGGTGTTGACAATGGAATTCACAATAAATTTGACGATCAGAATGATGCAATCAACGACGACGACGACGACGATGATGATGATGATGAAGAGTACAACGCCTATGATGATCGAAAATATGATGATTATGATGACGAAGTGAGCAATAGTGATTTGGATGAAAGTTATCCCCGACAATCATATCATGACAATAACGATCGTCCTACTTATCGAGATTCTGAGTACACATGAATCTGTATTACCAAGTTACCCTGAAATTGTTATTCAATGTTCATGTATAAGTTTAGGATAAACAGCTGAAATTTGTATTCGTTTTTTACACTTTCTTTACTTGCCAATTCGGAATTAGGAAAAGCTCAAAATGTAGGTCTTACTTTACAATTCTGTATTATTGAAAATCTCCTACATATTTTTCATTCAACTGTTCCAGTCGACTAACAAGATCTGCCAAACGTGCCTTTGTGGTGGGTGTTTCCAACCAAACTTGTCGCATGTCCCTACCAAGTGAGGTAGATTCTAACAAATAGGCAGCTGAGAAGCTCAATCTTCTCTGACGTCGATGGGACGGATAACGTGAGGAACAAACCCTTCGATACCAAACATCGGCAACGTGCATCCATGACCTTCCACGAGGTAAAAGGCATAGGATATGGTCGGATAGGTTTCTCTTAGTGGCTATGCAATAATCTTCCATAGCATTCCAAAGACGCTGTTCTAGTTGATCATTGGATAGTTCCAACAGGTGATTTTTTGCGTCTTTGGTAGGATTTTGGACAACATTTTTTTGCAACAACATTGCTTCCAGCGATAAGGTCTTCTCTTGAGAAAAGTTTGAAGCAGCATAATCGAAATCAGTAGACACGACATTTTCAGGGATCAACGAGTGATCTAAGTAGTAAGGTGCAAAGGGTAGAATCTCCTTTAGCCAAGAACCGTACACTTCTTGTGCAGAAAAGTAATCTTGATCTCGTGATAAAGGCAGTGACGAATCTTTGAATTCATACGCATGATAGCGAAAAGATTGCACAACTGCAAGAGCTCTATGTCTGACTGCTGCTTCCTGTTCCAAAGTATCCACAACCGCATAATTTGAATCCCCAGACAAATTCAGGTTGCAGTAATACTCATCGAAATCTGGTAAGATTTGAACATCGGCTACGGCATACGGAAGTGTCTGAGTCACATTATGCACAAGAAATCTCTCTGTGGCATGAACGAGAAGACATAAACGTCCATCATGAATTCTACGAAAGTCTACCACCATCATGAGGGTCCCAACAACAGTATGACGACGATTTTCCTGATTGGACTTCTTCTGCCCTTCATCCAAGTCCATATCTTGCCAAGATTTCCATGGATGATTTACGTCGTCTACCAAGCGACTAGCCGATGATTCCGGATGAGGATTTTTATACAAATGTCCCACATACCAAGGTTTGGGAGTCTGACGGAGAATGGTTTCAAACATGTGTGTATACACCGGATCATGAATATTCCAAACATTGGAGCGTCCAGGTAACTCCGTCCAAGAGACACGCCATAAAGGTAACTGGGACAAAATGCCAGTAGTGGCATCGAGTTTCGGAGCAACAAATTGGTTGGTTTCGGAGCGATAATAAACCTCCTGTAATGTTCGTACTAACTTCATCTTCTTTCGATTCTTTTCTTCGGCACTTTCCGTTTCCTCTTCTTCTTCTTGCTCCTCTGACGATGAAGCATGCAAGGACGACAACATTTTAGAATGATACTTAACGCCAATCATCCGCTGCTTCGAAGACGATAGTAAAACACGTCTTTGGACCACAGGATGTATGTGCAATGAGTTGATTGCTACATTTCTCCAGTGAACAATTGCAAACGTCCATAGAACAATAACAACTTTTAACATTTACGTTTTTCCGGCAATGTAGCTTCATTTTGTTTTTTCGTTGTGACGTCGCCTTAATGGGGATCAATTTAACATATCCCTTACTGACTTTTTGAAATCCAATAATATTTTGTTCCTTACGGGATTGTATGTTGCATTATCAACTTAAATGATAGCATTTAGAAAGATTACTTGCTAGTATTAGCTCCACTATTTAAAATGAGGAAGAGCATGTTAAGTTTATTGAAGCAAAACTGATATTACATTCCAAGGCATTGCGTAATGCTGTACTCCTTTTTACACAGACCGAAAAACATCAAATAACTTGACAATTCAGGGTGCACAAGACACCGCTTCAACTTCGCATTGAACTAATGGATTCATCCTCAGAATGTATAGTCTTGTGACGCAATTGTATAACATTGAAAATAAGGCCAACATTTGAGTCTTTCACTGATATATCTGTAGTGAATAAGGATGTGAAGAGATGACATATACTTATCATTTGAATGGCATCCATTTGCACTTAGCCTAATCTTCATCATTACAAAGAGGACTATCAATTACTTTTGAAAAGTACCCTTCAATTATTGGTGAGTTGATGGGCTAAAACAGGTCTCCAAAACGATTCTCAAATGTTGTTCTGAATATATGTCTTTCCTTATAATAATAGCTCTGACCTTTTCTTCTGTACCTCGGGGGTTCTCGTGCCCCCCAAAATGCCTTTGCAGTTTAACAACTCTCGTATCTTCTTTACTCCAAAGCATTACATCATCTACATACATTACAAGGTATTCAGAGTAAAGATATTCATACAATCCAAAACTGGCAATTTTCATAATTTCCTAAATATTGGGCATGTCTATTCCATGCCGACCAGTATTCAAATGTAGAAGCTTATGTCTCTTTACAATTGAAGATTTGTGAAACAGAGTTTATGAGCATAAGTCCAAAAAGGTTCGCTCATGCAACTTGACCATATTAGGGATTTCAGTCTTGATATGTACAAGCAGAGTTTATAGCTTTCATTTTCTTATTTGCATCAAATCTATGCTTTACAGTGCATCTCCTTAAAACAGGTTGTCGCTGCCACCATTTTGGCTCCTGAAGCTTATAATGGAAAGGATTATTACATTTTCCTTTGTTCAACCGACACTGCATCTTTTAGAATGCTACAAAGTCCTAAAGTACTCCTCGATTTGACGCCTTTCACTTACCGATATACCCTCTGAGGATCAGTAATGCTGTTGATTGACAAGACCCGTGTCATCATGAATGCCACCTTTTATAAACAATGCTCCAAGATTGGCTGGGATCTCAACTTCAATTTCCAATCACAAACTGAATTCATCATGGAAGCTTCAAATGATCCGAGGTTGTTTGATTTTCAGGGACTCACATCTGGTTCTTATCAATAACCATTGCACGCACGAAGCATGTTCTGTCAACTTTCCTACATCTCCACATTTATACTAGTCTTCCTTTCAATTCCACTCTTCTCCGCAAGAAGCATAGAACTATCTACCCATGATACTCACAACATCAATAATTACTCTTTACTTTTGAAGCAGTGAAGTGGATCTCATCTCTTAACACAATGAATTTAAATCTAACATTAATTCCTTCCAAAATGCTATGAGTCTGTTTCAGTAAAACAATCCTTAAATCTTGTACATTTAAATCTTCGTAGTGCTTTTCACATCCTTCTGGGCCTTGGAGATACATCTATGATCATTCTGGAATTTTTCATTCAAAAATGCTCCCCTGACATATTAAAAATACCCTGTCCAATCTGCATTAACTAGTAAAGCCATCAGTGTTCTCATTGTTGCTTCCTTTATCCTTGGAGTGACTATCAGATGGCATACCTTTGAGTTAAGTTTGTTAAGATAATACGTGACACTCTAGGTTGTAAGCAATACTACAATAGGTTGCTAGGACTATGAGATGTGTGGGATTTGTGATCATGATTGTCTTGTTCCTTAAATCGAAAATCCTGCAAGCATCTTGGGGATAATTGTCTTCATGCCCAGCAAACATGCATTCATTGCCTTTGTTGTTCCGCTTTTCATGATGCACTTGGGTCCTTGTGATTTTAATTCCAACTTCCCCAAAAATCCTCAGATTTCTACCAAACTTCGGTGTCTTTCCATGAAACAGCTCATATGGGCTCCCTTCCTTGGTTCTAACTTTCAAATTTGATATTTTAGTCGCGGTCGACGCGCATTCCGCTCATAATTCATTCATGAAGTCCTTTTCCACTCCAGAATCGTTCAACATGGCCCTTGCCCTTCCCCAAAGTGTTGCAAAACTCCTTTCAACTTGCCCGTTCTGTTCTGGAGTGTTTGGGGAAGTAAACTCAACCTCAAGTTGGAGTCCTTCCTTTTCAAGATTACACTTTAGAGAGACACGCTCTGCAGCATTATCCATCCTTAGGAAAGAGATGTTTTTTTGGGTCCTTAGCCTTCAGTTTCCAGCTCAGAGTGATCATTTCCTTCACCATATCATTCTTCCTTCTTGTGAAGATGCTCCACTTCATTTTCGAAAACTGGTCTTCTACAAAAACCCAGACATTCCTCTTACCAAGACTCTCTTGCTTGATAAAGCTGATATCCACCAGCAGGCGCCTCCCTGGAGTCTTTGAGACACTTTCTGACACTTCTTGATGTTCTTCTTCTGAATCTTGGCCAACGTACAGTTCTCACAGTGTTTGAGACATCCTTCCCTCAATCATCCTGTGGAAGGCTTCCAACTTCATCTGCTTCCTTTCTGAGGTCACCAAGGCTCTGTCTTCCTTGGTTTTGACCTTTGCAGCTATCAAAAAGCTTGATCCCATTGGCACTTTTGTATTAAAATGCACATTATGCTTACCTTTTGTGAGGACCACGGATGTTCCTTCAGAATGAAGACTTGCACCCTTCTGAATCACCACCATGAAGATGAAGAGGTTAATCTTCATTTCTGGGACAAATTTCCCCCCTTCAAGTACCACCTCAGTTGGATCTTCACCCTCCTTCCCCTCAAATTAGACTGTCAGCTTTCCCGTTTTTTCAACCCTGATGCTTCTTCCATCTCCCACAATAATCTTCTGGTTGCTTGGTTTTGTATCAGACAAACCAATTTCCCAACAGGTGATGTGACTTGTGGCACCAGAATTGCCCACCCACAGGTTTGAAGCTATCTGTTGGTCTTAAGCACCAATGAGAGCAATCTCATTTGTCCGGGATTTACACAGAAGGCACTTCTATTATCCTGGAGAAGGAAGGGAAATGTGTTGCTTTTGGAAGCAACATTCCAATGGGATCTAGTTTCTTGGTGGTGGTGAAGGTAAAGTCCTTAGAAGGTTGCCTTGTAGCCAGTGAGAGAAAGGAGATGAAGCTTTAGAAGTTTCATAGGATGTTGGGCTATCCGTAGGTGGATATAACCAAGACCACGGCAAAACGGATCGGTTTGAAGCTCATCGGGGAGATGAAGGGGTGTCAAGACTGTATGTTGGCAAAGATTTGACGCAAGAACATAAAAAGGCCAGCAAGAATGCCTCTACCGTCCCTGGAGAAAGGCTGATGCTAGATATTAGCTATATCAAGCAAACAAGCCTTGGGAAGCGCAACGTGTGGACTCTCATCAAGGACCAGGCATCAAAGATGAAGTGGAGTTTGTTTACCCAGAGGAAATGCGATATGGTTGATGTGACCCTGGAGTTCATCAGAGGCTTGAAGGCCAAAGACACTGGTGCTGTCAAGTTTCTTTGGATGGACAACGCTGGGGAGAACATATCCCTCAAGAACAAGTTGTTGAAGAGTGGTATGGATGTTCAAGTTGAATTTATTTCTCCTAACACTCCTGAGCAGAATGGGCAAGTGGAGCGCAGTTTTGCTCCACTTTGGGGATGAGTCATGGCAATGCTGAACAATTCTGGGGTTGGAGAAGACCTCAGGAATGACTTGTGGGCAGAGTGTACTGCAACAGCTACCAAACTGTGCAATGTGGCATCAAGAGGTGATGGAAGAAGCCCCTTCAAAATGTTTTATGGGAAGGAGGTGAAGTATCACAAAGATCTTTGAATCTTTGGGGAAATCAAAATAAAGATCACTAGAGCCCAAGCTCACCACGAAAAATTGAACAACAAGGGAAATGAGTGTATGTTCATCGGATACAAACACAATCATCCCAAGGATGCGTATTGGGTCTTTGACCTTAAGAACAAGACAATTATGATAACAAGGGACGTCAGGTGGCTTGGAAGGAGCTACGGGGAGCACTTCAACCTGAAGACCAAGAAGAACTTGGAGAACACAGAGTTGGAAAGCTCAGATGATGAAGAATTCATGAATATGAAGGTCAGGGAAAACCAAATTGAAGAGGTTGAGTCTCCAAAGCCAGTGGTAAATTGGATGATTACCAGGAGCAAAGCGTTGATGGATAACATTGACGACAGTTTGTCAGACAATTCAGAAAGCATGGAAAGGAGTTTCTTGGTTGCTGAAGGTGTTGAAAACGAGCCTTCAACGTTTGAGGAAGCCTTCTATGAGCCTAATTCGGATTAAAGGAAACAATGGCAATTGGCAATCAACAAGGAGATCAAAAGCATGGAAAAATGCGGCGTATGGTTGCTCATTGACAAGAAATCGGTCCCAAATCATCGAAGACTGATTGGGAACAGATGGGTGTTCAAGGAAAAAAGGGATAGCGTGTTTAGGGCCAGATTGGTGGCTTTGGGATATTCTCAAATCCCTGGGATAGACTTTACGGGTAATTATTCTCCTGTTGTCGATGATTCAAGTTTTAGAATCATCCTATTGCTTATAGTCAAGTTGGGACTGAAAGCATGGTCCATTGACATCAAAACTGCGTTTCTAAACGGAAATTTGGACAAAGAGATCTATATGAAGGTCCCGAAAGGTAATGATGGAGAGGGAGAGCCAAAAATTGGAGAAAACAAGGTCTTATAACTCCATAAGTCCATCTATGGGCTTGTCCAGGCCGCGAGACAGTGGCACAAGAGATTTGATGAAGAGATCATCAAATTGGGTTTCAAGAAAAACAAAATCAATCCTTGTGTGTTTTTTAAGCAGGAAAGGAACAAGATTGGCATTTTGTGCATTTATGTTGACAACAGGATCCTCGCGGGCAATCTGGGGATGATGAAAAGCACACTTGATGGTCTTGGAAAGGTTTTCAAGATGAAGGTGCAACCAGATATTAAGGATTTCCTGGGATGCAAAATTTGTGAAGGTGTGGATGAGATAATCCTTTCTCAGAAGAGAATCGTGAACAAGTTGGTGAAGAGCAACAAAATTGAGCTTGTGAGAAGTACAAGACACCTTCTGCACCAGGTTTTGTTGTTGTTAGCCCTGCTGAAAAGGAGAAAGTTAGCAACACACGTCAGAAGTGGTATCAATCCAACATTGGTAGTATGTTGTATTTGGTCAAACTTTCGAGACCTGACTTGGCAAATCCGGTAAGGGAGTTGTCCAAGGTGATGGATGGTGCTGCACCCGGTCATGATTAAGAATTAAAGAGGCTGATTCAATTCATCGGTGACACCAGAAACAGAGGGCTGAAAATGAAGCACACGCGTGAGGAAATGTGGGAGTTGGAAGGGTATAGCAATAGCAACTATGCCGGAGACAAAGATGACAGGAAGAGTATCACGGGACTTATCTCGGGAGTGCCGATTTTGTGGAAATTGAAGGGTCAAGCCAATGTCACATTATCCAGCGCTGAAGCTGAATATGTTGCGTTGTGTGAGACAGTGAGAGAAGTGAAGTTCATCGTACAACTCTTGAATACGTTAAATGTCAAGTTCAAGAAGCCAATTAGGATTCATGTTGACAACATCGGGGCAGTTTTCCTCTCTGAAAACAGAAATTCGAGTGAGCGTACAAAGCACATTGATACTAAATATCACTACATCAGGGAGCAGATAGACCAAGGGTTGGTGGAGATAAAGTTTGTGAGATTGGAAGAAAATTTGGCCGATCTTTTCACAAAGAACTTGAAAGGTGAAACTTATGAGTATCATTCTAACAAGTTGTTATCTGATGGCTAACATGTGATAAAATAATTAAAGGAAGGGTGTTAGAAGGTAAACTTCATGTTGGATGATTTTATCTTCTTAAGTAATATATGGGTAGCTTCAGTTGTGACTTTGGGAAGCCAATGCAAAGTCAAAATATACGGGTAGTGAAATATTGGACTTAAGCAAAAAGGGAAAAATCCGGGTAAAATGCATGTGCCGTGATCGAAGTGTATTATTGAGTCTAAGTAAAGAAAAAAGACAATCATGTGTGGAAAAAAGGAGAAGAAAGTAATTAAAGTGGACGAAATTGTCCATCTCCAATTCGTTTTCTATGAATTTGATGGTCGTTTTGAATTCTCTGGGCAAGTTATGGATGATGTGGACAATCAAATCCATTTCAGAGACCTTGTGTCCAAAAATCTCTAGCCTCCTCCTCAAAGTCTCCAAGCCTTGAATCCAGATGTCTGGGTCCATTGAAATGCCTTCCAATCTAGACTCCACAACCTCCCTCTTGGTCTTGACGAGGTTAGCTTTTGTTGTTGGAGCAAATTTTTGCACCAAATTTGTCCAAGCCAACTTTGCATCTCCCTTAGGCATCAATTCAGACCAACTTGAGTTTACCAGGCCCAAACTCACATCATTTTTGCTGCTGATCAACAATTCAGCAAAGGCAAAATCGTTTTTCTGCATAAATTCGTCATAACCCTTGGCACCTTTTGTTGGGATAATCTGCAAGCCATCAAGCAGATCCCTATACCCTCTGAGTCTGGACTTTGCAAGGAAGGTGATGCTCCACCTCTCCCAATCCTTCTTCTCCCTAGAAAATCCTTGGATCTTCCGCTGCATCTCCATTTTCAGTTTTGTTCTCTGTCCGGACGTTTTAAAACATGATAAAAACAAAAACTTAGTAGACTTTGAGTTCTTGAATCGAGATGAAATCTCCTGTTCTGAATACCGAAAAACGAATCGAAACACTTACTAAAAAGCTTTTAACTGAGATTGTAACTTCAATTTTTAGACCCATCATCTATGATAACCCCTAACCCCTAACTAATCTTGAAATATCTCTCCAACAGACTCATTTCTCACCAATTTTCTTCTCTCTTAACTAATCTCTTTTCTCACACAAACCAAATTTCCACTCACCCGGATATTCTTTAACTAAGTTAGATTTCCAAAAATCTTCCTCTGATTGGTGATTTCACCTCAACTAGGTGTTCTTAAGGCTTGAAAGGGACACAATATTGTATTTTCCTTCTAACACACGTTGAAAACAAGTTCATAAGAGATCTAATGTAAACGTAACTTTATTAGATCATAGGTTACTGCTCCGTACCCTCCCCCACTGGAACGCACATTTTTGTGATTTCATCAATTTCTTTGAATAATGCTTAACCGCCCTGTTATCATGAAACATAATAGCTGCCAAATCTTCCCTTTACTTAAATGATATTAATAAACAAAATTCCTGATGATGCTTCTACTTTTATCTGTTCAATTGCCCTACACCTTTTTAGCACATCATCAATCTCATTGATCACATTCACATCATTCAAATTCATCACTGCTATTGACAATTCTCAAATTAGGGATGTCAAGTCAGAATCATACGGAAAATGTGGGATGTGGATGATCAAGTTCTCTTTATGTTCCCCTTCAAGGGCAAATGTCGCGATTGCAGGAAGCGTTGCCTTAAAGAAATAATCATAAGAAAAGATAGGTCAAGAGAGTCAGAAGGATCTTTAAATTTGTATGAAGCAACTAATCAGAAGATCCAAGTCAATCAGGCTCTACAAGACAAGCGCTCAGTTGATGAAGTTGTGCTTGGATGTCAAAGTTCCAACTTTTCTGACAAAATTTGGATTGGAGTTATTGGAGTTGTTTCGCATGAGGAAGGACTGCTTTCCAGAATTAACGTTTCATGGGCAGTCTAATTACAACAAGATGCATGAATTTTAAACGCAAACGTGTAAACCTTAGTGTTCTTTCTCTAATAAAACTAAAAAGTCACATTTCACAACCATGTACAGGATTATGGCCCTTTTTACCAAATTTGTGAGCAAAATAAATGTGAGACGACTGGTGTATTGCCTAAAGGACTACAGTATATCAATTACACTGGAGAAATCATGAATCATAGTTTGGCTTGAAATTTTCAATCAATAAAACTTAAACATGATTCCCTTCTATATCAATAAAGAATTAAGTTGGGCAGATAACCTGACCCTAAATGATTTTCGAATTAAAAAGTGAATTCAAAGACATATTAAGCATGGCTGATTAGAGTTAAGGTCACGAATGAAGGCTAGTTTTGAGCAGAGCGAGCACAAATCCCCCATGTTAAGAGGTGACGAAGAGTATGCTTAACCTTATTACGAGACACTGAATTGCGAACCCGAACGAGTACGCACTTGATACGTCGCTTAGCCATTCATATTCCAAAATCCTTAGGTTTGCCCGAGTATTGATTGGTACGGACTGACTGACTGACACTTGTCAACGAATTCGCTTCGACTCGAAAACAACTGATTTCTAGTGTTAACACTTCTTGATCCAATCCTTCCAACAATAGTGCGTGCGAGGAACTTGCTCTATTCTTCCATAAACAAGACAAGACTTTTTCGAATTTATATTTTTCCAGTAGTCTCGTAAAATGAATCTTTCAATTGCATTGTCCATTTCCTTTGCTCTCGGTATGATGATGAAGCCAGGATCTTCTTATGTGATTCCTAATCATCAGTGCTCGAGTGTGGCAAATCTTGGTGGAAAATCTGTTGCACCGAAATCATTCACATTTCTTCGATCAACACGAAATCTAGGATCGTGGGATAATGATGACTTCTTGTCGTCCCTATCCCAGCCATCTGAGCAAAGTGTTGTAGAGGATGATATTGATCCTGACTTGGAAGGTACATTACCACCGGTTCCTTCATTTAAGGGAGAACATGACGCTAATCAGGGGGGCTCTCGATTCCGAGAGATGATGGCAGCCGCTCAAAGGGTTAAATCATCAGAGCAGCCACGAGGGTCGCCTCCCATCAACCCTTACGCGTATAACCCCTTTGTACCTCCAGCAAATTCTTCTAACCAATCTCTTCTTTCTTCTCTTAATAACCCCACTATGAAACCTGCAGATTTTTCAAAACTCTCAGTAGAAGATCAAGCAGCCATGTTTCGACAAATGATGTTAAAACAGCCTCCGGAACAACCGCTTTCAACTGAATACAACCCTCCTCCAAGAGGTCCACCGACCATGGTCGGAGGGGTGGATGCCAAGGGAAGAAAGATTGGTCGCAATCGCGATACGGATGCTATTGCGAATACATCTGACTTGTACTTTGCTCAGCTAAAACGAGATTCTTCAGTAAGAAATATGGCTCGAATGCAAGGGGACGAAGAATATGCTGAGAAAGTATTTGCAGATCCCAGTGTCAAGATTTTAGGAGAAATGTTGCAACAAAACCCATACTTACAGAGGTACGAAATTTTTAGGCCCATCTAACATCATCGATGTCTCGTTTTTGTCTCATATTGTGACGGTGCTTCAGAGAAAAGGAAGATACTTTGGATTCTATTCAAGCAATTGCTATGGAAATGCAGCAACTTCAAGTTCGGCAGGCTGCTGCTCAACCCGATATTAAGGATATGGGACCGAAGTACAAGGCAATGCTTGAAGCTAAGAAGAAGAAAATCTCGAAGCCGAAGTCAGATGTTACCCAGCAAGTAGTAGCTTCTACTGACACAACTTTGCTTCCGAAGCCCGTTTTGTCGTCACCATCAGTACCTACACCTGCTCCTGCTGTGATACCTGAGACAAATACTGTCATGGAAGCTTCTGCGGCACCGCCCATAAGTAGTAGTAGTTTTGAATCTTTTTCTCCCGTTAGAGAATCAACATCCACCACTTCTCCTGGTGTTACTGCTTCCACTAAAACAACAAGTACTACTGCTCCAGCTGAAACCAGGATTCAGGAGGATAAAGGGGAGACAGAATCCACCAAAAGGCAAATTCGAGAGTTGCAAGGTCTCTTTTTGAAGCATCGAGGTGGACCTGGCTTTGGATCTGGACGACTCCGTGGAAAAGAAATCGATCAGTTTGAAAGTACATTGAGGTCTGTAGGTGCACAGCTTCGATCGGAAGCAGGACCGAGAGACCAAGCTATGACTTCTGTTGCGATGCCTGCAACTGCTCCAGTCCTTGAAATGCCGTACCAAGTTGTAAGCAGTACGTCAGAACCAGCTCCTACTCAGCCTCGTCCCACACCGTCAACAGAGCACAAGGTAGCTCCCATTATCACTCCACCTCCACGTCCAGATACGTCGGCCATGACGGCATTTGTCGCCAGTTCCGTAGATCCGAAAATTCAAGCATCCATTGCTTGTGTCGAGGGAGCTATACAAATGTATAAAAATTGTGATCCAGATCTACAACAAGGAGTCCTAATGATGCTTCGCGCTGCATTCCTTTCGGCGGCCAAAACGTGTCAGAATGTGATGGAAGGGGAATCATCGATGTATACTACTCCTATGCCAGCAACATCGTCCACATCTCCTTTCACAGCACAAGATGCAACTATTGAAACATCAGGTGAGGGAACCTTAGTTGTTGAACCTATTGAAGATATTAAGCCTTCCGGTACTGACATCAACACTGTTGCACTACACAAGGTCTATAACTCTCTGTGTGCTGCATCCGGAGACGGCAAATATGGGCTTGGTCCAATTAGCTCAAATGAAGTAAGCGCCAAAAATTCTTCATGATTCCCCTCAGATATTGAAGAAGAGCTAACGTTTTGAATCGTTATCGTGAACAGGCATCCGATCTATCTGAACTTGTTTCGGAAATGCGAGGTATTTTGATGGAAGAAATCGAATCGGGTATTCCTGAGCAGACGGTGTCTGTTGCTTCTCCGGATTCATCGGAAAACGAATCAGCTAGCACAGTATCGTCATATCAACAAATGCTTGCTAAAGCACGTGCGAAAAAGAATACTAGCGCATAATCTTGATTTTATAGTATGGAAAATGCGTTAAGTCTACTTAGATTTCACACCACATTGCCGTAACACTTTGCGTGCTTAATCGTAAATGTTATGTAAATCGCAGGAATGTTTGCAATGAAAGATGATATCATGGATATCGAAGCTTCATTCTAAGGAGTGCAACGTTTAAATTAAAGTACATTATCCACAAACTGGATGGTCGGCTCCGAAATAGAGGAAGGTCTACGCCTCGAAATCAAAAATCATACGATCATCCGGGTCTGTGTCTACTGATTCGACGGCCTCCTTGAATTGCTCCAGAAGTGCGATAACCCCCGGTCGAGTGTACTCTGGATCAATCCCTAGCTGCTCATTATCACGTTCCAACATGAGCTTCCAGGACTTAGCGAGTTGCTCCACCATTTTCTCCCCTCCCCATCCAATTTCATGGTCGCACATCCATACATCATGTTCCTTGAGCGTATCGGTAAAGCCTAACAACAAATCAAATTTTTCCTTCCAATCCAATGCCTCTCGAAATCGGAATGTGAAGGAATTCCATGCATTTATTACCTGGTAGGAGAAATTGGTGTCAAACATCATAAACTTCTTACCGTGCTGATCTCCCAAAATTAGTATGCTCATTTCTTCCATCCTTTCTTGTCGTTCCTTCGTAATGATAATGACTCGAACGTGATTGACTTGTTCTTGGGAGCATTCGTTTGGATTAAAATCATCGTCCTCTGAAATTTCATCTCCCTCGCTATCTCGACTTTCCCGAGCAACGCCTCGAATGAGAGAATATCCAACTCCTGAACATCGGTCACAAACATGTTGGAGATTCTCCATTTCAATTTCGTAGGGAGATTTGACAGCATTCGATTTATGCCTCTTGGACGTATGATGATTTGCATCGTTAGAAGCAGAAATGATTTCCGTCGCTGTACCAACAGTATTAACATTGTTATGACGAGGAAGATAATCAAGACTACCCGGAGAAATAGATGAAGTTTCCAACATTGCGACTTCATGCGAAAAGATTGTATTAGCTTCAGCTTGCGATTGCAAGATGTTCATTTCCCTTAGTTGTAATACATCCTCCTGCAAGTTCTCTGGATGATGCGATTGTTCAGTTGTTGTCGCAGCCATAAAGATCCTTTCAAACTCCTTCGAAAGAAAGTATTCTTGTTCTCGATTTGACGGGTCACTCACTCGAGCCGATCGGCATCTCTGCAATGCCAGTGTCACACTTACTCCCGTTCCATGCTTATTCTTAACTCCCGCCTTGGTTAAGATTTCCAAGTCAGGTCGATTGACGTTGGGAAGTATTGCTGCTGTTTTGCCGCAAAATACATGAAGAAAGATTTCCTCGGGGAAGTCGTCATTCGGAACAAAATGACAGAGACGACGACCGTCGTCGCCAATTCCACATACGTGACACAAATTATGTTCTGCTGAGTTATTTTTAGAGGGATCTTCTGTTGTCATGGTGGGATTTGATGCTTTGCGAACTCTGTACTTCAGAATTGGAAATCTTCAGCAGCCTCAGTGTTAAGGAGAGGGGGGGGAAATAGGGGTTTTGCTGCCTGACCAAAATTTAAGTGGCGCACACACAAACACAATATACTTACACGGAAACTCGACACAAATTACTACTACTAGGCAACAAGGATTCGCAGTATTGCTTGCAATAGGTACTGTACATAGAATCAATGTCATGGTACTGTTCACACAAACAAGAGAAAAAAAACGGTTGGAAAGTATAGAACTTGATACCATCATTAATCTTTAGCGTTAAACAGATATCTTTTGGTAATGAAATAAACATTATAAAACTTTACTCTGAAATGCAATTGATTCTTGGAATGTTGACTCTCCTAAGCATTACCTAAACAGATCCCCTTTCTAATTTAAGAAGTTCTTATCAAGTGTAACTCTTCTCTAGAGCTTCGATTCCTTATGGTCTGTCATTAGCTTCTGTTGCCGTTGATATTTCTGTTGATTTTACTATCCGTTTAGTAAGCAGGGGCACTGTAACTTGCCATTCTTATCACTCCGATTTCCCTAATTTTAAACAAACAAGATAAGGGAGGCAAAGCAAACAGAGTCACTTGGAAGAAAAGAGAGACCATACCAGCAAAATAGTGCAAATACAAGGTAAAGAAAATATTGTTATATAGCCAAGATAGTTGAAACTTGAATGAGAATACTAAGTTCCTCAGGCCATGACAAATGGAGCTAAAAACGATCAAGAGAAAAGTTATTATGCTTACAAAAAGGAACATGAGCATTCAAATTTAAGACTAGCGTGAAGACATGGTGTAGCTGAAAAATTGGTAGAGTTCGAAGATTAAGATGTTGAAACATGACGGAGGTGGGGAATTTGGTTCGCGTGTATGATATTTGGAAAGTTACGGGGAAAGAATAAACGGAGAGAAAAGAGAATACACAGAATGATGCAAAAAAGTATGAATAAATTCCCGCGTAACTTTAAGTAAAACCTAGTTGCTGCAACACCCGCCACTCTAAGTGACACTACATCACAGACAAATTAGAGACATTGCTTGGATGTTACTATTTGGATCCAACGAAGTATGAAAATAAATTCGTATTTAGAAAATCAAGGAATAGTAATGTAACTATTTTGTTAGTTGATCAATTAAAGAATACTTTGATCTGAATAGTATCTTCAATTATCATGTATTCAATCCTAGAAGTAAAACGAACAATACACTCGAATAGGAGCTTCAGGGTCTCTCTTTTGATAGCAAAATATCTTTTACCTTGCCCCTATCAATATTTAGGGATGCAATTGTTCACCTTGATTTGCCTCAAGTCCTGCGAAAATCTTAAGCTTAACTTTTATTGTTTAGGTCCAAGTTCAAGGTAAATTAACTTCTTTGTTAAAAAGATTGAACTTGCATCAGATAAAGTGTAATGTACAGATTTCTATGCGAAAATGCCAATGATAAAGAAAGATCGTTTCCACGAGAGGATTTACTGCATCTTATGTCTTTTTAATGGGTCCTGAGATAAGGAAATTGCTTTTATCAAATACCTTACTAGCCTTCAGCTTTACTAGGTAATCGTTTGGTATTTTTTTATTTCTCTGCTGCTAATTTTTTGTTTGAATAACGGTTTAAAGTTCTATTGCAAAGTTGAAATTCCATATTCTATTTTTGGTTCAAGAATAGCATCATACCGGAATGAATGTTGAAATGATAAACGATCTGGTTAATTGTTTAGTTGTATTAGTACATTAAAGATGAATCCAAAATATTTGATCCCGGTTTGATTGTAGGTAGAGTCGTTTTTAGGTTGACTATCAACCTCATCCCGAAAGAGAACAAAATTGGCAATAGGAAAAACTTCCATTTATAAGTTTGAGAATAAAGGAAGTTTCCACTTATACACGATGTTTTCTTTAATTTTTTGTAGGGAACGAAATTCGAAATAAGACTACGTGATATTGACAAATTCCTTTCTTAAATAGAATACTACTTCGATTACTACTGCCAGTTTCTTGGTGAAAGATGGATATACGAGATGGATGCATATTATTTCGTTGGAAGTAGCAAATGGCTCCATGGCAAACAGATCGCAGGCTTTAAAATGAATTCAATATGGAAACGTTTCTTTATAATTCAATGGATAGCATCTTCTTGGACTATCAAAGCATCCGAGTATTCAGTAGAAATGAAAGAGTCCATTCAAATGAATTCGAACTATCGAGCCAAAATTGCACCTCATTCAAGTACATTCGATTCTAGATTGCTGAAGACATTCTTTGGCGATCCATCTTGCCCATGTTTGAATTTGGACGCACTACCTCCACCACCACAAGTCATAAGTGACGAAAATGGAAGCGCCTTAAGTGGTGTGGATTTTGATTCCTATGGAATCAACTGCGGAAGTCATGATCAACATGTAGGGCGATGTCGACATGCCGACCATCAGATACTTCAATGGTGTAATCGAGCATGGTGTTGGGTAGATAGCAACAAATGTAGTATTAGAAGGCATCAATCATCGACATTCACTGGTCGATGGTATTCGTATGCGACATGTCGAAACTTGGATTTCTGGGAAGGAGATGCCCGAATTGCAAACCTGAATGGTCGGATATTACGACTTTCTTTCGTCCATAACGATGAGAGCTATAAAGGATCAAGATCTCTATTAGGAGTTGACTTCAATGGGACCCTTGATGACTGGCTAGGGCCGACTGTTGATTTAATCAAAGTTGCAGCCGAACGTGCTAATATGCAACTTCATATGGTCAATTCACTTCCTTACCAAATTCAAAATAAAACGCTTGAATTCTTCGGACCAACAGCGAATGGCCATGACTGGTGTGTTTATGCCGTATCAATTGGATTAATTGATATCTGTGCATCCCTTTACCGGATCAATCCAAGGTGGGATACGTCTTGTCACTTTATTGAATTAGGCACATTAGTAATGAGATTGGTAATACAAGAAGATTTCTTTAGAGGAAACGATTTGAACCTCTATTCTGAGGCTGTTAAAACTATCTTCAAGCCATTTGCATTGAAATCATGGGCATTCATCATATTTGTTGCATTGCCCCTATTATCAACAGTGATTTTAATAAATGAATACGGAGCCTTGGGATCTGTTTATCCCAAATATGAACGCGTTCTCAAATCTTTTATCGATGATTCGGATCAAGATAAAGTGGAAATTAAGGAGAGATTTGTTTCTTTTGGACATCATTACTTACGTGGTACTTTTGCGATGTCGCTCGCCTTCATGAAAGGACACTATCGTCAGCGCACCGTATCACTGGGAGGAAAAATCACCTTGATTGGGCTCGGATTTTTGCTGCTTATAACTCAGGCAGTTTATACCGCAAATTTATCGACCTATCTCGTCGCAAGCATTCGGTTTTGGACGAGTAGACACCCTTGAGGATGTTGTGAAGAGGAATCAGCGCATTTGTGCCATTAGACCCGTGATGGAAAAAATCATCTCTATACATTCAGTAGACGAGAATTTTTTCGTTGTTGATCCCATAGATGGAAAGCCTGGTTTCTCGTGTCCACTCTCCACCTGTGAGGACTCACGTCGACGTGTATTTGACTTTCTGGATCCCAATTTAGCAGATGCTTTACCTCCAAACGATATCCCGCGTCACTGTCACGTTGCAATAACTTGGGAAGACGACCTAACAAATTTACAACATTTTGGTGAGCACTGCAATAAGACAATGCCAGGAACTATCCTGGCCGAAAATTATTGGGGCATGCCTGTTTCCGAGTTTATTTTTCCTCAAATGAGTACACTGATCATGAAATTGAAGAATGAAAACCTATTTCAGGGTCTCATCACACAATCCATTCCTGAAAAGAAATGTTTCGGAAACAAAGTCACCGTGGAAGATGAAACGGCTAAGCTTAACATTACTCAGCTAAGTGGCATTTGGCTTGTGTCCTTTCTGATTGCCATTGGTGGTCTGGTAGTCACCTTCATTCAAAGGCGGTGTAAAAAAAGGTTCCAAAAGCATCAAGGCCACCATATTCATATCTTGCATCGGTATGATCAAAGTGGCCAGCAAATTCATTGCATACCTACCACCAAAGCACTATTTCTAAATCACCTGACAGATCACATATTTCAAGATCGTGGAAATTCATTGGGTTCATCCCAACGATTCTCAGCCGAGGATTCGATTTCTAACATTGAGATGTATTCATCAAAGAGGAAAAATCAATCATTTTTTGGACCTTTAGAAGCAGAACTTTCCTATCGTCCAAGTCAATGGCATCTTGATAGTAAAGTAGTGTGACATGACCCAATCAAGATAGGTCTCCCAATCTTTGCTGATTTTGCCTTCGTGAACATTGACGATCAGGGCATCACAAGGGCCGATGTTTCCTTAACTACGGGGCTTGTGAAAACAAAAGCTCCATTTGTAGCAATGACGCAACCTTGTACATGAAAGAATCAAAAGTTCCTCAAAAACATTTTGCTGGATTAATCTTTAAATGGATTTGTACATCATAAAATTTACTTTGTGGTGGTCAAACACATCCTACTTGACATAAACAGAAAGGCAGGGAATCCTGCAACTTCTTTGGCACATACTTATTGCTCTCAATGGGGTATGGCCTTTTTCACTAAACTTTGAGGAATATTATATTTTGGATAGAAATGTGTTTTATTCATCAATGAAACACTCCCAATATGCGCCACTTTACAATTTCAAGCAGCTGACTGCTCTAGTATTTTTGTACAGCTTTGAGTATGCCTTTCTAGTTGATAATATAGGCATAATTTTTGTGATTACAAAGCCAGTATTGTAGTTTACCGTAGCGATGTCAACGTTAACTATCATGATAGTTATTTAACTATCAAGGCGTTAACGTTGAATGTTAGTTAGCACATCGGTTAAACTCTCAGTTAACTATCAAGGGGGGAAGGAGGGACAAGACAAAGAAAACGTGAAATTTTAGCAGCGTCTTACAGCTTAGATTTCACTACTGCTAATTTATTATCAATAAATTGACATTGAAATAGTTTGCCCATTGTTTAAGCTCTCAGCTAACTCTCATTTTTTAAATGGAAGGCAAGGCCAAGAAAGGAATGGAAATGCAACAGGAAGAAGAGAGGAAGGAAGGGCAAGAAAATGAAGATGTGAAATCTAAGGTGTATGACATGCCAAAGCAAAGAAAACGAGAGAATGGGATTTGTATCAAAGTGATTGATCCAGAGAAATTACAAAAAAGTAAAGACTAAGTACCATGCAAAAGATGCTGCTGGTACATGAGCAATGTATTCCATTCAGTGCATCAAATCCTTCAAATGTCAGTAGACACATGGATGATGCGCATTCAGATTTAATCAAGCAGTACCAAGGAACAGAGGAGAGGAACAAGATGAAGAGAAAACTGGTTTGAGCACAATTACTCATCATTTCCCAACCAAAGCAGATCAAAAGAAAAAGATAGCATCCATTTCAGGCCAGAAGTGTATGCAGTTACTGTCAACTTTGTGGACGTGCTCAAGTTTGAGACCATTCATGGTTACTGAAGATGAGTACCTCAAGGAAATGATATTATTTTCCTCCCGGAAAGCTTCCTGTCTTGCAATCTCGATAGGAAGAACATCGTGACTGTGCACATGTGGATGTAGCAGCATAACAAGGACATTATGCACAAATGACACTGAAACAATAAAAGATTTGGAAATAACTGATAATGTCTTTGAAGATTCTGTTGAAATTTGGTCATACATAGAATGTCTCGCAAGAGTTTGTAGTGTGGTAGATGATTTTTGAACGGCTACTGTGTTCCTTAGAAGCTCAACCAACTGCAAAGAGATATTGATCAAGATTCAAGTTCTTCAATCAAGTCAAAATTTACTTTTGGTTAAACAGGATGTACGCACAAGATGGAACTCAATGTATCACATACTCAAGCAAATGGATTGTACAATAATTTGAGCAGACTTGATGTAAACATTCATCACTTATGCACTTTGTTACAATAAATTCCTATTTTGTTAGGATGAGAGTTATGATAATTACCTTGATAGTATAGGTTTACGAATTGTAAAAAGGATAACGTTAAGGTTAAATTATCTGAAATCTGTACGTTGGCAACACTAGTTTACCAACCCAAGGTGACGCAACTGGATGAGAACGATTAGTACAAAGGTTTGTCACCCAAAAGCTTTCTCCTGAAAGCATCTCACGTAAGTCTTAAAACATGAATAGCTTCTCCTGACAGCTTTCTAAACATTTCTTCTAAAAAAAAGTTCTACTCATGAAAGCTTTGCAAGAAAACTGTGCTTCAATGCCTTAACTGGAAAGTGTATTGTGTTGAAGTGAATTTTGTGCTCGCCTCTGCTTTTAATTTGCCTCTTTGCTTCATCTACACTTCTTCTTACTTACATGTCCAGTCTACGTCAGGACATTGATTCACCCCCAAATTTTCTGTTGTCAGCTATTTTTGCACCCTTTAGTCAACAGTAGAGTGATTTCTAAAGCTTCAAATATCTTCTATCCTTCAAATAGATTATCAAAAATCCTGAAACGTTCTTATTCTTCAGATTTGCCAGACAGGAGTATAGCATTTCTTCCTTTTTTCAATACAAACACAATAATATTTCTCCTTTTTCTATTATAAAGGACATTTTTGGTAAAAGTACAAATAGATGACTGTTTGGATGATATGAAGAGTTGCAGTAATTGCTTCAATCTCTCTTGCATCATTTCAATGCAGACAAGATCCACAGAAATGGGAATAGCCTTTTGATTGATACGGAATTATGTAATCCTTTCATATTCTGGCTTTCAACATTTAAAAAAGAAAGTTATGTGGGAAATCTCTGAAACATGTGATAAACATATATTTTAACCGTCATAGCGAGAATTTGTGGGTACATTATACCAATCGCATATCTTGTAACAACGAGTTCGGGATTTAGAGAAGGATTGAACTGCTAATTATTAGCAATTCTTAACTAATCACGGAAACGACACAATCACAACAGGAGCATTGCAATACGTCATACCTTTAGAAGTGCAATTGAGATACTGAGCTTTATCTCTTGATATTCCTCTCCGCCTCCTACTACTCATTCCAGTATCGCCAATGGAACGATTATACAGCACAGTATTCCTTTATTGGCTTACATCTTGTTCCTTCCTTGTCTATTATTGTGCTGCTAAAGATGTTGAATCTAAGCCATGCGGAAACTGGTATTCCAGTCCTTGTCCGACAAACTTGGATCAACGCTATGATTCGAAAGTTAGTAACAGTTTGTCAACTCAATCGGCAATTTGGGCTAACCTGGAGGGTCTGTGGAGATATGAAGTCCATGCTTACGATCCTAATGGAGAACCATTACAACCAACGTTGCTCAATCTATATCAACCAATATTTGTCGGAGGATTCCCCTATTCTTACTATCCGGCAGTTGGTTTCCTGAATCTCACTATAGTTGGATCAAGGATGTATCAACATCGATATCTCATCTTCCCTCCCGCTCAAAAAGAATTTTGTCGTCGCCAGGACATTCCAAAGGGTATGGTCAATGTATTAGGATCTGGTTCGTGCGGAGATACTGGATTCAGTTATTCTATGGAACTATTTGGAACATCATCTTATGAAAAAGACGGTACAGTCGCATCAATAAACTTTCATCAAAAGAAATCAATGGCAGGCCTTGTTTCTGAAACCTTTACGGCAAAACCCATCGACAACAGGACACTCTATGTGATTTCTCAAGATTCTTTCGGAGGAGTCCAGACTGAATCTTTGGTTATTGTGGACACCCAGATCAGGAAACTCTCGTCGGTTTCAACATATCATGCTTCAACAGGATTGGGTGCTCCACAAGTAACTTTCTTTAAAAGTGAATATTCACGATTACGAGATGTCAGGTCTTTCCAACTTTCCATTGAAAAAGCCTATAAGGAGGCTACTGTTATACGGGGAGATCGAGTACAGAATGGCTCTCTGCCTATGATGACTACATGTCTAGCCGATGTGTGTCCACAAGAGGAAGATTGGTGCGAGACAGACCCCGATTGCAGTGAAAATATATACAAATTGCAAAAATCTTCGTTTGCCATTGGAAACATCATCGGTGTATCTCTTGCTGTCGCTATTGTATTGTCAGGAATTCTATATATAGTTCATCGTCATCGATCGAAGCACAATTCTATCGTTACCGCACCGAATTCGCTACGAGTGTTGCTAGGACAATTGAATTATCCGAGTCCTTCTACGCACTCGACAGCAATGGCTTATTCGAAGAATTTTGTCGGATGGATCCTACTCTTGGGAAGAAAAATGGAGTGAGTAAAGTTTCAAAGGATGCCATGAAGGAATTTTTACAATCTGGGAAGGTTGGATACATTACGGAGAGCGACTTTGGTGCGCTCTGGGTCGCAGTAGACTATGAGCATCATGGGTGCGTTGATTTCTTGGAATTTTGTGCCCTCCTTGCACATTGCGAAGATCTTCTGCTTGTTAAGAAACGTCATCATAATCACGAATACTATGACAATATTGATGACGACAATAATCGAGAAAATGCAGCCAAAATAATTGCCGAACGATTATCTCAATTATCAAAATACGATGTCAATGCACGGTCTAGAAGTATAACATCTGGAATCATAGAGACTGACTCTGTCATTGACGGAACTCCCGTTGAAGTCGAAACGTCGTCACTGCAAAGTTCCCTACAAAGCTCATTACGAAGTTCGCCACCGAGTATTCCAAAGTGTGCAAAGAGCTTGGGAGTTGGTCACTTTTTATTGTAGTAGAATTTTCTGGAAGAAAGTTAGGGGTTACATTTTTTTTATCAGGCATACGGATTGCTTCCAACAAGAGAATCATTTTCTCGTTTACAGATAAAATCAATGCTATTTTTTACATTCTTTGACAACACCTAGTGATAGGGCAAATCGAATGGATACCTATCCTGCCACTTTAGGATGGAGAAACTGTAGCTAGTTCATAAATTTTCGTCGAGAGGCTATCTTGGATTCTTCTTTTATATTTTTTACTCTTACGGTTAATATTCATTTCGCTCTCGCAGTGGCGGAAGAATATATTTTGCTATAATTTGCTATAGCTTCCATTAAATTTTTCTAATATTCTAAAACATGATCCTTTGAAGAGAGAAACAAACTCTAGGATCAAAAAGATAAATCAGGTTCCATCTTAAGCTTCAACTGATATAAGTAGAGTTGTAAAGAGATTTTACAACGAATGTTTATGGAGTCGAATTGAAAACTAAAGATTGTAAAACAACATACGCCTCAATCGAAATCATGTTTAGGGGGAAAGGCGATCATATCTTGAAATCTCCATGTTCCACATTGACAAGAAAGAGACCTGATGCTGGTGCCATACTCCATACTTTTGATGGGTCTCGAGCATGAAGTATTTCCTTCACATCTAAAGGATTTAACTTTCCTAGGCCTACATTGACAAGGCAGCCCACCATTTTTCTTACTTGTCGATATAGAAAACTATTCCCTGTTACTTTGACCAAAATTAATTGACCATTGTCGTATTTATTGCTGGTTGATGAAAGTTGTATGTCTTTCATTCCAAAATGATCCAATATTCCATACGGTTGCGATGTTACCGATGCATGATGCAAAGTAATGATTGGTGAACGACGACTACAACGAGGATTCCGAAAGGAAGTCATATCATGACAACCAACAAGATATTGAGCTGCATCATGCATTGCAGTTACATCTAATTCCTTATTTCGCTGTAACATCCATGCATACTCCCATTCAAATGGAGTTGATATGGGTGCATTGCTGCATAAGATGCGATATACGTACGTCCGACTTGTAGCACTGTATCTTGCATTCCAATCAACTTCCGGAGGACCATTCTCTTCTTTTGAACTATCATAATACCTACTTACCATGGAGTTTGGAGCTAAACATGCCGATAATATTTTTATTTCCTGCATTTTCATTCCATGTTTTCGATTGGAATTATGATTATTATTCGAACAAGCGAGATAATGGTTCAAACCCCTGCAAAGATTTTGCATATTCCATAAGCCTGAGTGATGATTACGTGGTCGAATATCGATATGGAATGTATTTTTAAGGGCATGTACTCCCCGGTCGGTACGAGATGAAACTTGTAGGTTTTCAAAGTTATCCTCACCTACTAACGCACGGAATGCGTCTCGGGTATAATTCTCTACAGTACGAAGGCCACGATGATCAGTACCATTCGGTAGGATGCAATCTTCTTGATTGATTTGACGTTGAAATCCTAAAAAGTGTCTTCCATTGTATTGGATGGAAAAGGCGTATCGGCGGAACCCATCCATGTGCCGTACGGCTGCCATACCTTTATT